>RJWM01019156.1:0-39645 GCA_004363535.1 Dasyprocta punctata | reverse complement strand
GCTCTGCAGGTGGGTGTGGGGATTGTGGAGGAATTCAGCCCTGTGGAATGCACACCAAGACATGGCTGTGATGGTACCCTTTGTGTTACGTGTATTTTATCACAGTTTTAAAAATGAGGAAAAAGCCGTGTATGTATGGCTTTACTTCTGGCTCCTCTGTTTTTGGCCTCACAGGGAACTCTGTACATTTTACAATTACTCCAGAGAAACAAACAAGAAGGAAGTTGTTTTGATACTGAGAGGCAGGCGGACGGGGCTATGATACTGGAAAGTGGCCTTTTTCTGCTAGGAGTTAACAGATGGATGTCACCTGGGTGCTGAGGCGGGAGGGTTCAGTGTGTGTGGCTAGAATGTGAGCTCTGCTCTTTCACTCTTGGGGGCACCTCCCCAGCTTCCCGGGGGCTCGGACATGACTCTTTACCTCATCTTCTATCACTTAGCACATGCATCTTCTTTCACTTAGGACACCAGGTTCAAGTTTCATCCATGTTGTAGTATATATTATACTACAACATGGATGCTACATAGATGCCATACTTTTTATGGCTGAATACTATTCCACTGTATGGCTACACAGCATTTTGTTTATTCATCAGTTGATGGATATTTGGGTTGTTTTTTCTTTTTGGCCCCTGTGAATGGTGGTTCTTTGAAACCCAAGTGTTTGGTTGAAGACCCGTTTTCAGTTCTTTTGCATACGTACTTAAGAGTGGAATTGCTGGATTCTGTTAAACTTTTATGTTTAACTTCTGACAAACTGTCAACTTGTTTTCCACCATGACTGTACCATTTTTGTATTTCCACCAGAGATGGACAAGGGTTCTGATTTTTCTACATCCTTGCCAATTTGTACACTTGTAACTTTCCATTCTCTTTTGAATGGCCATGAACAAAAGAGAGGGTGGAGTGGTATCCCACCTTGGTTTTGGTTTGCATTTATCTAATGACTAATGGTACTTAGCATTTTTCCATGTGCCTTTGGCTGTTTGTGTAGATGCTTCAGGTGGGCGAGCCGTGAAATATGTGAAATGAAAGAAGCTAGACGCGGAGGTCACGTATGGTGTGACTATGTTTGCACGATGTGTCTAGACCTGCAGAAGCCATGGAGAAGGGGAGCAGGTTGGTGGCTGCCCAGGGAGGCAGGGAGAAAGTCGACTGACTGCCAGTGGTATGCATTTCCTCTTGGGGTGATAAGAACGATCTGAAGGAATTAGAGGTGATTGCTGAACAACACGACTCTTGCGTTTGTGTTGTCAACTGTAAAATAGTCCATTTTATGTTATGTGAGTTTTGCCTCCATGAGTAAAGAGTGGTTAGAAGCTGAGTCTGGGTCCCCAACTCCCTTGAGCGTGGTGAACTGGGACTGAGTGACTGCAGATTTCTACCCCATGCTACAAGTGAGGAGATGGGCCAGGTAATTGCACCAAAATTTGAACCACGCTGTTGCTGCCGGAGGAGACAGCTTGAAGTCCTGGCAGCAGTCTTCCGCACTGATGCCTGATGCTGATGGTGGGGAGCCACAGGTCAGGAGTGGACACTGAATGGGGTTTAACGTGAACCTCAGGCAGGGGACACAGCCTTGGGCTGTCATGGGGGGGACTAGGAGCTGAACCCCCTGCATGAAAAAGCATTTGGACAGTTCATGGGTTTGGGGCTAAGTATATGCTTTGGAAGCCATTGCCAACATGAAGACCTGAGATAAACCCATCACTTTACAAAGTGTCCTCCCACCCCTTTAGAGAATTATGATGATTACAATGTTTTGTGGTAGGAACACTTAACATAAGATTTGCTGTCCTCATAGAATTTAAATCTTCTGAACACACACACACACACACACACATATTGGTAATTGCGTGGATATGTTAATTCATTTAATTGTGGTGACCATTTTACAGTGTGCACATACAGCATATAAAAACATCAAGTTGTGTATCTTAAGACCTACCCTCTTTGCTCATTTTGAGCACCTAATATTGCATTGTTAGCTGTAGGCGCTATACTGCACAGGACCTTGCTGGAACTTGTTTGTCTTACAGAACTGAAACTTTCTCCCATTAACCACCATTACTTAGGTGTCCTTAACCAAAGATTTGCCTAAGTGTCTCTTCAGAGTACAGCTTGACATTTGCCCATTATTGAGGGGAGTAAAGACTTACGAGCTGGTAAGTGGAATCCATTGAAAACAAGCCCTGAAGCTGCCTTGAAAGCCACTTTAGTCCTCTTCATCGCGCCATTTCCAATCGATTGCATCTGTTGTCTGTGTCAAAGCACAAGGAGAGTGGGGCTTTGTGTGATGAAGTAGAACTGCGTCAGAAATTCCAGATAAGAGCCTTCAGCCAGCACAAGCTCACTAGGCCACCCTGTCTCAGCCATGGCTTCTCTTAGTGGAAATTCTTATCAAGTAAAGGGCTGACAAGGGGCCCAGTCTTGAAACTGAAGTGGTTCCTCACTTGATGTGGAGTTGAGGATGAGGAGGGAGGAGTGTGTACGTGGCTGATGCACTTTATGTAGCTAAAGTCTCATCTGCATCTCAGGATGGGGTGGTCTAGGTCGGTGGGTCTTGTTCACACCTAGTAGAAATTTGACTTTGCACTGGCAGAGTGAGAATACTAAATCTCAGTACGTGGTGCACTTTCTATTAAAGCATGAGGTCCAGCTATCTTATTTACTGAGTATATCCAAAGGAATTGAAATCACCATATCCAAGAAGCACCTGGACTCCTATGTTTATTGCAGCATTATTTCCCCTAGCCAAGTTGTGGAATGCCTTTGGGATCTGATGGCTATATGGATAAAGAAAAGGTGGCACATATATACAATGGGAATATTATTCAGACATGGAAAGAAGGAAACCTTGTTTGTGGTAACATGGATGGACCTAAGGGTTATTAAGTGAAATAAACTGGGCATAGAAAAACAAATGCTGCATGTTTTCCTTCACATGTGGAACCTTAAAAAGTTGATGTTGTAGTAGTAGAGATTAGAATGGTGGGTATCTGAGACTAAGGAGAGTGAGGAGCGGAGAGGTGGAGGGAGGGTGGGTGATAGAATCAAAATACACTCACATAAGAGGAATAAGGTCTAATATTTTTCAGAATACTAGAGCTGTTAGAGTTATACATTAAAATATCTAAAATATGTGCAATATAACAATTGTTAGAAATTTTTTATATATTTTATAGAAAATTAGAAAAGAATATAAAGGTTTCTGACACAAAGAAATTTAGAATGATTAAGGAGAGGGAAATGCTAATTATCCTAATTCGATCATCATCATGCATTATGTTTGTGTATCAGATTATTACACTGTACTGCCACAAATGTGTAAAATTGTGCCAGTTAAAAAATAAAGCTAAGGGCTGGGGATTTAGCTCAGTGCCTAAGCACCTGCCTGGCAGGCACGAGGTTGTGAGTTTGATCCCTGGTACCAATAAAATAAAATAAAATAAAATAAAGCTGGACAACTATAATCCCAGCACTCAGGAGGCTGAGGCAGGAGGATCCTTGTGAATTCAAGACCAGCCTGGGCTACAAAGTGAGTTCAAGGCCAGCCTGAACTGTATAGTGAGATGCTGTCTCAAAAAATAGGGCTGGGGATTTAGCTCAGTGGTTTAAGCGCCTGCCTGGCAGGTGCAAGGTTGAGTTTGATCCCTGGTACCAAAAAAAAAAAAAAAAAAAAAAGCTGGAGTAGACATGCAGGCCAGGGGAGAACCAGGAACCCAACCCCCACACCCACCCTGGTGAGCCAGCACAAAGAAGTTGTGCCAACCAGGGGAGACCCAGGAAACCATATGCCACCCCATGAGCCAGCTGGCATGTGCACCAGGAAAGAAGAGATTCCTCACCTCCCAAGCAATCAGCTGATTCAGAGGAACATAGGCTGAGATGACAGCAACTGAAGTAAAGAAACAATTTAACACTTGCATTATTTGATTGACTTTGCAGGCCTAAAGCAAGTAGTTCAAACAACTATTTAGAGGATAAAAAGAGGCACGATGATAGCCATTTTTAATTTCCTATTATCTTGTTTTGAAATCCTGTATCATTTCCATTGTTTGGTTTGGTTTTATTCTGTTTTGTTTTGTTTGATTTTATTATGTCTGATGGTTTGGGCAGTTATTATGAAGATAACAAGAGGCATTATGGTAGCCATTGTTGATTTCCTGGTATCTTGTTTTGAAGTTCTATATCACTTTCATTGTTTTGTTTTGATTGGCTCTATTCTGTTGTACTTTGTTTGGTTTTATTCTTTTTAAAATTAAAAAAAAGCCAGGTGTGATGGCACACACCTATAATCCCAGCACTTGGGAGGCTGAAGCAGGAGGATTGCTGTGAGTTTGAGGCCAGCCTGAACTGCATAGTGAAGCCCTGTCTGAGAAAGTCCCCCCCTCAAAAAAAAAATCAAAGTATTTTATTTTTCACCAATAAATGGAAAATCAGGTTGTGCAGATGTGAGGAGAGTGCTCATAAGAATGAGAATTTCAGATCCCTGAGGGCAATTTGTGATATGCTCAGCCAATCTTTAGGGACATTTAAACCAAGGACTCGGGATTCCCCCAGTGAGTGGAGGTGTTGCAGAATCCAAGTGATCAGAGAGGCCATCAGGAAACAGGAGGATATATTGGGTTTTAGGGCACCCCAGCTCAGCTTGACCCTCCGATGTCCAGAACAAAGGAAGGGCTCTAGTTTTATACATTTGGCTGAGGGGCGGTCTTTAGAAATGGGGTGAGTGGGAGGCAAGCAAGGGTACAGATGCAAGACAAAACAATTAGTAACTCAGCCTTGAAAGAAGACAGAGTGTTATGGATTCTGCTGGAACAAGAGGACATAAACTCTGTTGACAGGACGTAGTTGCCAGTCTTATCTGTACCAGAACAAGGAGTTAATGCTATGTGTGGGGAGTTTTGTAGGGAATTGCTCAAGTTTGGGAAAGTTGTTATTGTTTAAGTCCTGCTTCTGTGAAGGGGCATTAACAAAGTGTTTTGTCCTGTAGTACATAAAGGAATGCAGTGGTATATAGTATGCTTCTCTTTTGGGAAGAGAAGGGAAGATACCCTGAGGAATACTATGTGGTTGGAGTTCATGACAGTCTTCTCATCAAAGGAGCTGTGACCATGTAGTTTGTAGTTTTTCAGGGCCAGGAGCATTGCTAGATGACACCGAATGATGTGCAACTGATTGCAAGATGCTCTGTTTGCATCTTCCCAGTAGGTATTTAATGTCATTCCTGAGTGTGAGCTCATTAAATACATTCTTAATATCACTTGAAAGGAGAGATGAGGGTCTCTGGCTCTTTGCACCCTTCTCTGTAAATATCAGTTCAGAGCTTTCAGAATTAATTGCTTCTTGGATGCACAATTACTGCTCACTTAGCCTTATGTAAAGAAATAGGTCATTCTATTCATCGGAATCTTGGTGTTCTGTAATTATGTGGAGAGCAAATGATTACAGATAGGGTTTCTGTGTGACTTTGCAGCAGGTAAATTTAGCATCATTAGAAAAGAACCTGTAGGTAGGAAAACTCAATTTGCTATGAAAAGGATGCAAATACTACTTTAAACTCGTTAAGTTTTATTATTGTTAAGTGTGTTGTATAACTTGGAAAAAAAGCTGTGTTTGTTTCTTGGGTTAGAAACGGTACTTATGGTTAAACAGAAAGGAAGAAAAACCTAGCTTTTGTTTATTTCTCAACACTGTAGAGATACTGTAATTTGAAATTTAGCTATATGTGTTCTGAACAAATAACTCTGTTTTTACTTAAGCAGAGCATATTTTTCTCTTTCCATTGATTAAGATAAAAATCAAGTTTCCCACATTATTGATAGATGCAAGTGATATTGATAATTTGATTAATGTGACTATAATCCTTTCAAAATTGAATGCAAACTAAATGAATCTAGCTCTAAAATATATTCTACACAATACTGTATGAAAAGGGTATGTTTTGTAAATCTAGGTAGCCTGAAATTCTTCTGTTAGAGTTAATTTACATAGAAGCAGATGCCCACTAACTGAACTTGGCCAGCATGCCTGCCTTCCGTACTGCCTTCCATACCGCCTTCCTTCTGTTTACTTCAGTAATTTGTTTTAATGTGCAAAATGAGTGAGATTGGCATGGCATAGGACCAGCCATACAGGTAGTAGAATGTGACTATTTCCTTAGTTTGAGTTCTTCTTAAAAACAGTTCCTGAGATAGGATTTGGGTGCAAGGAGTTTATTTGGGATGTGATCCCAGGAAGTCTGTCAAGAAATGAGGTAGGGGATGGGGCAGGTGGAAAGTCAGGAAAGGGTGTGGGAGTGATTGGCTTGGGACTCTTGCTGCTGAGGATTCTCTGAGAAGCTATGTGGACCACAGTTCAGGAATGAGGGAGACTGGGGGACTTACCTCATGTGGTAGGCAGAATAATGGCTCCCCCAAAGAGGTCTCTGGATCCTGTGATGGCATTGCCTTACATGGCAAGACTTAGCAGATGTGATTGAGTGAAGGACTTAGAGGTGAGGAGATTATCACAGTGCTCCTTATAGAGAGAAGCAGGAGAGTCAGAGACAGAGGAGAATAGACCGGCAGGAGGAGAGAAAATGGGGGAGATTGATTTTGAGATACAATGCTGCTGGTATTCAAGATGGAGGAAAGGAGCTGTATGCCAAGAAATGCAGGTGTCTTCTACAGGTAGGAAAGAGCAAGGCAGCATTTTCCCAGACACCCTGTTGGCACTGTGACCTTAGCCCATGACATTGCTTTTGGATTTCTGACCTCCAGAAATGCAAGATAATAAAACTGTATTATCGTGCTGTAATTGCATTTGTCTATTTGTGCTTCTGTATTTGGAGTCATATTTAAAAAGTCCTTGCCCAGACCAATGTCACAAAACTTTCTCCCTATATTTTCTTCAAGTAGGTTTGCAATTTAAATTCTAAAGTCTTTATGTTGAGTTGAATTTTGTGTGTAGCCTACGGCTATCCAGTTTTTCTACCACCACTCATTGAAGAGGCTGTCCTTCCCCCGTTGTGTGTTCTTGGCACCTTTGTTAAAAATCCATGAGCCATAAATGCACAAATTTATTTCTGGGCTCTCAATTTTGTCCCATTTGTCTGTGTGTCTCCTTTTATGCTAGATTGTGCTCTTATTAATACACATTTGCAGTACATAATGATTACATTTATTATGAGGAGTTGGTACATGTGCATAACACATTTTATATCTTCTTTCTATCCCTTAGCCCTCCCTCTTTGTTCTAACTCTTGGTCCCCTTCACATTTGCAAAAGCTCTATTTCCATATTTTCCCTTTAATTATTTTTTCTTCCTCTTTACCTACCCTCCCTTCCCCCTCCATCTCTTGTTCCCCTTCACATTTGAAAGTGGTCTCTCTACTTCCCATTACCTATCTTTTATTGTGCTCTTTGTTTATATCTTGGGTTTCTTATATAAGAGAAACCAAGTGATATTTGAGCTTGTATGACATGTTCTTTTGATTACTATAGCTTTGTAATGTATTTTAAAGTCAGGTAGTATGATGCCTACAAGATTGCTTTAGGTGTTCAGGTACTTTTATGGTTCCACGTAAATTTTAGGATTTTTTTCTATTTCTATGGAAAATGTCATTGGAATTTTGTAGGAATTACAGTGAATCTATAGATTGCTTTAGGATATATGGACATTTTAACAATACTAAAATTCATCTATTCTATGGACATAGGTATCAAGTTTTTTGAGTGTACAGGTCTTTAATCTCTTTGGTTAAATTTATTCTTAAGTTGGTTATTTATTTTTAAACAGTTATTGTAGATGAGATTGTTTTCCTGATTTTCCTTTGAGATAGTTTGTTGTTAACATCTTATAATACTACTGAACTTTCTAATTGATTTTGTATCCTGTAAGTTTACCAAATCCATTTATAAGTCCCAACAGGTTTTTGGTGGAGTCTTTAAGGTTTTCTACAGATAAGGTCATGTATTTTAATTTTTTTCTTTCCAAGGTGGATGCTTTTTATTTCTTTCTGTTGTCTGATTGCTCAGACATGACTTTCAGTACTGTGTAGAATAGAAATGGTTCTGATCTTAGTAGAAAACCTTCAGCTTTTCACTGTTAAGTGTGATGTTGACAGTGGGCTTGTCATGTAGGACTTTTGCATGCCTATGTTTTATCCATGTACCTCTCCTTACTTGTAGGGCACCAGAGGCCTCATTATATGGCTATGCTTTTTAATTTGCATTAAAGAAAGAAACTAAAGCAGAATCAGTGGGATTAGAATTTATAGCTGTGGGCTCAGGAGTTAGCTGTGTAGAAAGGCCTCAGACTTTCTCATATCAGCAGTCTACCACCGATTTCAATTTGCAAAGGGTTACCAAATTTTGTGTTTTTTAAAAAGCATTTTTTTCTTAAGAAATTATATATAATTGTCAAAATCTGCAAATATAGAAAAGAAAAAACCCACCATAATTCTACTGTCTATTACTTCAATTAGTGTTTTGATGTGTATTGTTCTAGTATACCTATTTTTTATGACTGCAGGGACTGAACCCAGAACCTCATGCTTGCTAATAAACACATGCTGTACTACCGAACCACAACTCCGCACAACATAGTTTTTTTTTTTTTGGTACAGGGATCCAACTCATGACCTCGTGCTTGCAAGCAGGCTAAATTCCCGGCCCCCAACATAGTATTTTTATCTATATAAACTTGGACTCATAATTAAGTATTCTTTTAAAAATAATTTCAGTTTCAGGTAGTATTCCAATTGGTAGACATAGCTTCAAGTTTTTTCCTTTTGAGTTTTTAGACCAGTACTCTTACTGTTGGGTACTGATATTACTTACATTTTCTTGTTAGAAATGTTGTAGTGACTATAATTTATACAAAATGTTTGTATAAATCCATAATCAATTGTATAGAATATTTAAACTTTTTTAAACTTTTTTTTTAATACTGATTGCAGATCTTTCCCTACCTCCACATCTCTGAAAAACAGTATCACTTCATGCTTTTACCCATGTGTTTCTCTATTTTTTAGAAAATGCAATTGTTGGTGTGTCTTCCTTATAAATAATTGTCTTTTATTTTTATTAAAATCTTTCTTATTTTCTCTCCTGTTGCTTTGGCATTCCTTTATCAACTTCCATTCATAAAATTTTAAAATGCTCCCCATGTAAAATTTATTTTTATTCTGCCTTGAATGTGTTATTTGAAATAGTTTACAGAATCTTTGTAAAAGAGCATCATCCTACTTACACAAAAATTGTGAACTCACTTGAAAGTGTAGATGTTGCTGCAAAATGGAGAAATATTTTTGAAGCGCTTAAGCATCCAATACCAGACTAAGGAGCCTCGCAGATGTCTGAGAAGCCCAGGGGGCTCAGGGCTGACTCTTGCGGGTCTTGCATGCCTAGCTGGGGAACCACAAGCCCACATGTTCTAAGGAGAGAAGGGCTTCACCTTTTTAGACACGTGACTGCCAGAATCCTTGCTCCCTGTTCGTGTTTCACGCCTCTCGCTGGGTTTGTTGTCCAGGTTTTGCCCGGCTTTCTTTTCTCTTTTGGAAGTTACAAACCTAGGTCCGTGGAATATGCCCTTTCGAACAACCTGTGCACGTGGGAGCACCTGTGTGACATGCCTTCCCATTTCTAGCAGAGAGTTAGAAAATTGCCCAGGGCTGGACTCGGAAACTAAGAACCTAGGGTATGGGCAGTTTCCCAGTGAGGTCTGGCTTAACGAAGCCTAAGTTAAACCTCTTGGCTGTGGTTCTCCTAAGGTGCAAAAGCCTGTAGATGCCCCCCACCCTGGCATGGGCTTTACTTCCATTTCCTCTTTTCTGAGTCACCCTTTCCCTGGCATCTTCCAAGTAGCCAGTGTGCCCCCCGCCCCGGGCCTCCCCCACTTTGTGCCCTGTGTGTGCCCAGTCCGCTCCGCTCCCTCACACCAGACGTCACACTCAAGGCTGCAGTTGTACCCAGGAGTTGGCTTTTGGCTGTGTCCCTTCCTCTCTCTGTCCTGCATTTCTGCTTCTCACCTACTCTTCATTGTGGACTTTTCTTAATTTGGTCCCATGATTTATACAGACCCAAGGTACCGTACAATTCCTGATCAAATGCAGTGTGCATAATAAATACCTACTCAGTGAGTTGAAAATGTCTTCTTGCTTGAATTTAAATCTATGTGTTGGACATATTTGGACATATGAACATAGTACTCTTTTTTCACTTTCTTTTTCTTCTTAGAATTCATGTTTTGTTTTCTAGCCGCTTTGTCATTACTGTACAAAAGCTTTGCATGTGTTACTTCTAATATTTTCAGCAGTCGCCCTCACTGTTTCCTACAAGAGGAAGCTACAAGAGGGCCCACAGGTCATCCTCCAGTGAGTCAGTGGTGGACCTCACTTCTAGACCCTGTAACCCTGGCCTCATCCCAGGTTCCTGGGCTTGTTTCTTCTGACCTTCCCTTGACCCTGATCTCATCCTGGTTGATCGTCACTGTCTCTGTCTGAATCCCAGTTGTGACAGAGGAAGCTATGAGGGAAGAACAAAGCTGGGAGGCCTTGATGAGGTCTTTATGTGGGAGATTGGAGCCAAAGGTATCCCCACCTCTTCAGCCTGAGGGAGCAGAAACATGGTGGTGTCACTAGGAGAAATGGAAGGTAGGGAAGTTTTGCTATTGGATTGTTAAATCGGGCTTGAATTTTGGGGAGTCTTCATTGCCTAACTGTAGGCAAGTCAGCTTCTCTGAACTCAATTTCTCCACCTTTTGCCTAAGTGTAATCTTACCTGACTGTCATAGTTGCCAGTTTTCTGGTCAGGTGATGCAAGATGCGACATGCTTTGTAAAGGGTAAAGCTATGTGTGCAAATGCCATTGTCATTACTGTCAGATGCGTTATTACTGTCAGATGCGTTATTACTGGAGTTAGAAGTTGGAGGTGACAACTTCTTAAATAAAATACGTTCATTCCAGAGACACATTGTCTATTTTTATAATGGCTAGTGAACGAAGAATGGGTTTTGTTTTTGCATTTCAGTATGGTTGGAGAAAAAAACCAAGAGGAAAATATTTACCACATATGAAAATGACATGAAATTCACATTTCAGTGTCTACAAATAAAGTTTACTGGAACTTAGCTGGACTCATTTACTTATGTACTGTCCATGGCTGCTTTTGTACTATGGCAGCAGAACTGTGACACTTTATATAACACACAGAACCTAGGATATTTACTGTTGGGCTGCATAAGAAAAACTTGACACTCTTTTCTCTTCCTTCTTATTCATTGAAACTCCCAGAAAAGACAATTTAAAGAAATCTTAAAAGTTTTTTTTTAAACTGATTCCCTTTGAAAATAAAGGTAAAATGTGTTTATCTTTTCTCTCTTTTTTGAAACTTCAAAAAAATAAATCTTTAGCTGGTCGTGTTGGTGCATACCTGTAATCCCAGCTACTCCAGAGACTAAGGCAGGAAAATTCCAAGTTTGAGGCAACCTGGGAAATTTAGCAAACCTTGTCTCAAAAAATGAAATTAAAAAAATAAAAAAGAAGGCTTTATCTCAGTGGTAGAGGCCCCAAGTTCAATCCACAGAACTGGGAAAAAAAAAATCTCTCTTCAGTGTTGAAATGCTGTTACAACATTAAAAATAAAATGCTTACCACCAGCCTCAAACCATCCTTCATGTGGCTGTGTTTTTTATTTTGATTAATGCTTCCTTTTAACTCTTGACATCTATATTTCGAAATGATTGTCATCGAGATTGACATAGACGTCATAGTAGATCTAGTCCTTTCCAGGCTTTTATAAAAATTGCTAGATTTTTATTTTTATTGTTCATAGTAGTTATATATACACACACACACTTACATATTTATTTATTTTAGAAATGCTTTTGTTCTTGCCTTTGGTCAAATTCTTCCATATTCAGATGCAATTGCAAATATGTCTCTTTGGAGCCAGGGCTGGCTGCCCTTCTCTGCGCATCGCCTTGCCCTCCCTCCTCCTTTGCTCTCTGCCACGATACAAGTGCAGCTTGCTTTCTGGGAAAGCTGAGGTATGAGGCTGAAGAAAAATGTCAGAGGGAAAATGAACAAGGTACTTTCAAGGTGATTTCCTGTATTTTTCTCAGATCTCGCCCCAAAGCATTTAATAATAAATAAAAAAAAACACTTAGCAAACAAAAATATTCTCTGCTCCTCCAGTAAGGATGTGAGAGGTTTGTACTTTCTGTTGCCTTTCTGAACAAGTGGGAATAAAAGCAAGACTGTTACTGTTATTACATTAATACTGTTGACATTTTCAGTATATGCACCCAAAAATTCCTTCAATGTATCAAATTAATCCTATGAAATGCAAGTAAATGATGGCTATTTATATTTTATTCTCTTATTTTTCTAGTGAGAAGCTGGATGGAAAAACTCAAAGACAAGGTAAGAAAAGTCTTGCTCCCCTGGAGTTATCTTCCAGGGCATACTCATTTGGGAAACAGATGCTCCAAGCAGTGGAACTTCATTATTTTGATTCTGATGCTTTGTGCAAACATACAGGCCCTTTCCAAGTGCCCAGTATGGAAGAGTTCTCCTTAAACTTCTTCCTGTGGAACACAGGAGCCACCTGATTCTTCGGAGCACCATTTGTACTTACAAAGGTGAAAGAATTTACCTCAGTTGGTGTGCTCCGCTGAATAATAACCTTAAGATACTGAGGTGGACTTTCTTTCAGGAAATTTCACAGTGCTATGCAATTCTGTCTGGCATTTCTTGTGCCAGTGTGAGATAAGAAAGTAGGTATGTAGCTTATCGTAGGGCTGCTTCCCACCAAGTGTTAATGAGCTGACCTGTTTGAACGGCCAACTGTGGAAAAATATTTTTCTCTGTTGTATTAATTCTACCTACATAGTGATTGACAATATTAACCCCCTTCCAGGTTCATATTTTCATTTTCTTTTGATTTTAAACTCTTTGCAGCTTTTCACTTTTGGTTAGTTCATAATTTTAAACTGGAATTACTCATAAAAATACTGATGGAGTTTGGAATCCCTTGGTGTAGCCTATGTCAGATTCCATTATCAAACCCAGTTCAGATTTAACTGGGCTTTCAGTTCAATTGAAATGTTTTTAATGGTCAGATATTGAGTTATCTCCAACTTTCCAGTCTTGATATATTTTCACTTATGCTATTCTATATATTTTTTGTTATTTGGAGTCGATTTTTTCCATATTTGCATTATGACTATTTACTTATAGTGTAATGGTAAAGACTAAAAGGAAATATATCAGTTGCAATTAAAATTATATAACCTTATTTTCGCTGTTATTTTTCTGCTTCTCACTAAGAGTTAGCATATATGTAGGTTTTGAGGATGAGAGTATTTGTGTCCATATACATCAGAAATGGTGTTGAAAATGTGATGGCTGTCAAAGCGAGTGGAGAGGGTCCTGGCATTTATAATGGAGCCGGTCGTACAAAGGAGGCATAATCAAGTAGACTGAGAAGAATGTGGGTGAAGAAAACTTGTAAATTTAGAATCAGATGAATTTACATGGGGAGTCTTTGTTATTGGTCAGGGGAAAGCAAGATAATCTAGGAACCCAAAAGTTTCTGCAGAAAAATAATCCCTCTGAGTTACCAAAAAGGACAAAAAGTGGATTTAAGAAGTAAATTCTGGCATAGAACTGCTTTGAAGTTTGCTACTGCAGACTTTATCACCTGCACATTCTCATCATTCTCTTTAAAAATCTGTGTAGCTTTAGGAAAGTTCATGTCATGTATTCCTATGAAGCTTTCATTCAGAAGTCTCATACCTTGTGTCTGCTTCTTTTTATTAAGAAAAGTAATTTTATGCATGACCCCTAATTTTCTGACTTGTTCTGAAGTTTCTCCAGTTCTTTTTTCAATTTCTTCGGGATTTTTTTTTTTAGTATGTTTTAATTTAAAAAAAATTGGAAGAAGAATTAAATTGAGCTCCAAAGCAATCATTTTATTTAACGTCTACCTCTTATTTCTGATTCCTTCTTGGAGGAACTCATTCTAATCTTCCTACGTCCCCCCTTTCATGCTTGAAATAGTATGTGCTCAGGCCGATGTGTCTACATTTTAGACAGAACATGTATCTCTCTCCCTTGCTTCCTTACACCCTTCCTGCCTGTTCTCTGTGAGAATCTTGTTAGGCATCATCTTTAGAAACTATTTGAATGTATAACAGTTGTCTCTGATGAAAGCCACAGAACCTGTGCACCCAACTGTGTGTTAAACTGGCCTCTTCAGTCAAGGCAGGCTTTCAGTTTAGCTTCACTAATTCTTCCAGGATGGTAGTGTCTCAGCTCATGAACTTAATTCTTCCCATGGTTATGGTTTCAGCAACCAGGATAGTGGAAGTCTCTCCAGAATCATGGAGAGAATTAAGTTCGTGAACCGAGGCACCACTGTATTGGGTTTCCAAGAAGTACCCAGGCTCTAGAAAGTTTTCAGTTACTCCTTTGTTGTTGTTGAGGCTTTCCATACTAGTTAGAATTCAGATTAGCTCTGAAGGACAGACAGCCCCCGGTGACAGTGGCTTAGGCCACTGCTTCTCATATTTACTAATCTGGAGATAACAGTAAAGGACTAAAGGAGAATGACACAGTGACAGGGGCTCAAACTGCTTCCACCTAATGCTGCACTGCTTACGACCTTCAATCTCAAGGTCATGTTGTGGTCCTGGATAGCAGCTGTGACTAAATTATGTCTACATTCTAGCCAGAAGTAAAGAGGATGAAGGGCAGGCTAACAATGCTCTTACCTTCCTAAAAGTACTGTAAAAACCAGGCATGGCAGTGCATGCCTGTGATCCCAGCGCTCTGGGAGGCTGAGGCAGGAGGATCACGAGCTGAAGCCCGGCTTGGGCAGTTTAGTGACTTAATGAGGTCCTACGTTAGTTTATATTTTGAAGTAAAAAAGGACTAGTGATGTAACTCAGTGCAAAGGCCCCTTGTGCAATTTCTAGTACCATACACAAAACAAACTAAAAAACAAAAAGTACAGATTGAGACCCCCTGTCATTCTTAAAGGTGATGGGGCCGGGGAAGAATGAATGCTCTGCTTCCCTCTTAAAGACCATGTCCTTGCATTTGTAGATACCACTAACATGTCACCTTCTTGCTACAATTTACTACCTGGCCATGTTGAGTGACATAAAAGGTGTTGTGATCTCTGCTATATACCCAACCCAGAACCAGAAGCTTTCTAGCTACAGGGTAAAGGGAATGGACACTGAGTGTCTTAGTTACTTTTCTCTTGTTGCTGAGACAAAATACCTGACGCCCAAACTTAGGGAAGGAAGGGTTTATTTCTTACAGTTCCTTGGGAGTTACAGTCCATACTTAGTTGGCTCCCAGGCAGCGTGGTGCGGCGGGGCAACCATTCATGTTGGTCACAAACTGCAAGGTGCCAACTTGCAAGAGAGAGAGACATGTCTTCCTCCTGCCCTTACACTGTACGTTGATTCCACCCCTGAGCGGGTGCCGCACTCACACCACCAATCCCAGTGTCAGACAACAAACTAATCACAAACGCCAGCCTCAGCCCTGTCCGTGTTTACATGAGGCTTTGAGGGGGACACAGGATCAAACCTATACACTGAGGGACAGTGACCTGCAATAAACCTAACCCCCCCAATTACAAACCCAAGTTGGGGAGGCTCATGAGGTAGACCAACTTGGCTAGCCAGTGATATAATTTTCCAGTATCAAAGTTGCTTCTCAAAACAGGAGGCACAATGACAAAGACCAGCCCTATTGTCCTGTCACCCAGTGCGTTCTGTTTCTTCTAGCTTTGGGAAGGCGTCCAGCAAACAAATGCTATGGATTATGCTTCACAGCAGTGGTTTCTGGTGTGCGCCAGCCGGGCAGTACCACACTCGTTAGGATGCGGATGCTCAGCGCCCGCCTTGACCACCTGGGCTGGGGTCCTGCTGGTGCAGGTGTGCAGGGGTGTTGATGTGGGCAGCGGCCTTGAGAAAGGCTGAATATCATCCACTGAATGTGCTCTTCTGAAAAGCTCCATTGATTGGCTTTAACATTGGTCATCAGCCACGTTTCAGGTTGCACACTTGTATTTCCATGCACGGGGAATGCTAGTTTTTGTTTTGTTTTGTTTTGTTTTCTTTTTGAGATGGGGTCTTACCATGCAGTTCAGGCTGGCCTTGAGCTCACTTTGCAACCCAGGCTGGTCTCAGACTTGCAATGATCCACCTGCTTCAGCCTACCAAGTGCTGGGTTTACAGGTGTGTGCCACCATGCCTTGTTTGGAGTGCTAATGTTTAGAAATTCGTATTTCTGGTGAGAGCATCAAAAATTTTTTATTTCCCAGTGTTTTCCTACGTGGAAAATTACAGTTTTTATAAGCCTTAAGCAGAGCTGGAAGAATTTTAGAAAAAGTTAGGGCTTCTGCAAAGCATATTAATGTGTTGAAAAATGACTGGGCTTTGTTTCTCAGGAAAAAAGTACTTAGCATGCTGACGAGAAATGCCATTGTTCCCAAATTAATGGGAAAATTTCCATGTTTTGCCCTCGCTTAAGCCTTGGGAAAGCAGAGTGAGGGAGGGAGCAGGCTCTGCACAAGAGGAGGATGCTGTCCTGTAAGGTCACATCTCTCCCTCCATTCACCTCTAGAAATGTCAGGAAGATGTCCCACTATGCAGACGTCAGCCTTTTAGGACAGTTTTATCATCTCTCTCTGTTTTTGGCTTATTCTGAAAGATACTGGAAATAGTTTGAGCTACATTAGAAATTTAAGGCAAATTAATGAGTGGACTCATTTCCTCCCCCAAATAATGCTTATCTGAAGTATTTATTTCAGGCACTAAAGTTTTAATGTTTATGTATTTTGTCTGGATCAGCTTCTAGGGAGGCAAGTCTGTGAAGGGCTCTAGGTTGGTACATCCCCTCCTGCCATAGGGGTCCTAGGGGTCAGGGTCAGGGATGGTTCTCAGTATAATGGCCTTGTCCTGTGCCTCGCTGGGTCCTGAGCTACTTTCTCAACCTAGGAACGTTTGGGGCTCAAACTGCTGTTTTAGGACTGAGGTATCCATAGTGACCCTTGGGGATGTTGAAGACATCATGTGGGTTTGATACCTTCAGGCTCATTTGGAGGTGCAAGTGTTGCTGGCAGTGGTCTTTGTTCCTTTCTACCACTGCCTTTTTTGGGGCCTGGGGTCCTCATAAGCCCTCTCCCCCACCGTGTCCCAGCTTTGACTGTCCATGGTACAGATCTTTCCATTCTTAGAAACCTATTTTGTGAGCATTCTTCCTTGTCTTTCCTGCTTTTGTGCCAATACTTAGCATCTCCTCCTCTCCTCTTTCCTCTGCAGGCCCTTTTCTTCCTTGTGGTTTCCAGCTAACTCTTAGCTTTACTGTCATCTTTATTGTTTTTCAGTAGCGGAGGGAGGGAGGGAGACACACCACAGGCAGACCCTTCTGCCCTCCAAAGAGCCCAGTGTTCTAGAGGATACTTCAGCCCCCTCCACAGCCATTTCCAATTTAGAGCATTTTCTTTGTCCTGGTGTTCTCAGAAGCTCACTTCATCTGTCTGTAATACAAATTATATTCCTGGCATCTCAAACTGATGTTGACAAATGTGCATTGCAGGTGGCCGAGGGGCCACTAGATCTAGCTGATTTATTTCAGTAGTTGAAATAGCCCCCAAATTGTCACATCTCTCTCTCTGCTACCTTCTCTTAAGAACAATAACTTCATTCTAGGTTCCATTATATTTTATAATGAAGTAGACAGGAGAATGGAAAGCATCTGAAAACCTGCTTCTGCTCAGAAGTGAGGGCCCCAGGACGATGGTCTGTTTCCTTGTCTACACAGGCTGGCTACATGTCTGGGATGCTGGTCCCTGTAGGAGTGGGGGTAGCTGGAGCCTTGTTCATCTTGGGAGCACTCTACAGCATTAAGGTTATGAATCGCCGAAGGAGAAATGGCTTCAAAAGGCATAAAAGAAAGGTATGGAACCTGTAAGACCAAAACCTAATTGGTTTCAGAACACTCTTGGCTTATCTAACCTGTTTAATAAGGCACACAAGGTTTAATGGTGCATGAACAGTACATACCGATGTGCCCAGTGGTTCAGATTAGCTGCCGCTGCCCTGCCTTGGGTCTGGTTTTCACTGTGTGGGCCTGTTCCTCAGCCCGATTCTGCAGTTGAAGGGGTTTAATGCTTTTTTCTTTTCTTTTCCTAGCAGAGAGAATTCAACAGCATGCAAGATCGGGTGATGCTGTTAGCTGACAGCTCTGAAGATGAATTTTGAATTGCACTCTGGTTTCACTGGGATATTCAATGATGTTATTATTTTGTTTTTATTTTGAGGCAACAGAGCAACAACAACAACATCATGCCATATTGCTTCTATGAGGCTGTCAGCCCTAGTCTCTGCTGGATCGTAGATTTTTCTTGTCCTGAGCAGAAAAGGCATGCTGTAAACTAAATGTAACACACAGTGTTTGGTTATGTTGTAGTGAATTTCCCGTCACATGGGCTGTGATTTATAAACACACAGCACACATGTTGTTCAGTAAAAGTAGCGGGATTAGGTAAAGTAAATTTTCCCAGTTTGAATTACCTAAAATAAGTGTAATGATTATTGCCACCAAGGCATGCTTGACTTTGAAACAGAAATCTTAACGAAGAGTAACTTCTCATAATCGCACTCTCCGTACTTGAAATTTTAGGCTTGTGGGCTACGGTGCATCTTGCATTTGCATTAAAATTAGCATCTACTTGGAATGAAATCTCTTTTTGTCAAGATCTCTCAGCACATTAGAATTGTTACTTGTAGATTTGTATGTATCTCACTGTATACTTCAGTCTCCTACTTTTATTATTTTCACCTTCTGTTACACTCTCAGTCTTGGACAGGAGAAAAGTGCACCAGAAATTGTATGTTAAACTGACTCTTAATAACATGCTTGTTTTCTTAAATATTATGATTATGTCTATCAGGTCTGTCAACGGTGTCTTACGTGTTTATCACGAAAAAGTATTCTTTCTGTGGGCTGTCTGACGCTGGCAAGAGGAAAGGAGGAAGAAATGAGAATGAGGGTGGGCAAAACTCCTGGAGCATTTAGCTCTGCTCTTCGGCTCTCTGCTTATGTGACCACTACACGAGTGAGTCAGAATGTTGCTTTTCCACATCTGTGGTCTTGTTCATTGGAGGGGTGAGACAGTGTTGGTCATTTTTTGGACAGATTAGGGGAAAAACACATTCTATGGTAGAAGCAGGCTCAGTGGGCAGAGGCGTAGTGCACAGTGGAGCTCATGGAAACCAGCCACTGTCAAGGTACCCAGCCCAGGATGGGGACTGTGCTAGATCTGGGTGTGTGATTCCCTGCCCCGAACTAAGTAGGATATTCGGATACCTTATTTGAATCTGGGCTTTTGGGACTTGTATTTAGTTGAGTTTTGGGATAGATAAATGTTCCAGAGACCATTGTTACTGTGGAAAATTCATGGTGTTCATTATCGGTTGTGCTGCTGTATCGCGCAGAGGTTCCTCATAGCTATGGGCTGAAGAGGAACATAGGTTTCCGTTTCTCATTTGACTGGAAATGGAACTGAAGCAGAGACAGGAAATGGTTATCCAAAGACACACCCAGGGAGAAGCTCAAAACCTCTCACCCTGCCTTCAGTTCAGCGTATTTCCCAGGTGTCTGGAGGAAGCAGTGACATTACAGAGCCCTTCTTTAAAGTCAAAGTTCTAAAGAAGTACCTGCTCGGGGAGGGAGCCTTTGATAGGAGCTTCTGTCTTTGTTAAATGATGAATGATGCCTCATGAATTTCACTCTTACGCATAAGCTTAAATATCACTTGTAGGGAACCAATTGAGAAAACTTCCTAGAATCTCTTCTTGAGTGATGACTGGATCATAAGAATGTTTTCATTAAGTAATATTAACTCTTTGCCCAGAGAGGCATGCAAGTGTGTGAAATTGATAGAGAAACGAACAGCTCTGTACAGGCAAAGTGAATGGTTGACCAATAGACTCAAGGTCAGATTTTAAACATGGGAGTTCAGGGCCAGGACACTTATCAGTGGTGTGTAATTTCATGAGTAGAGACACCCCAATTGTACAGGGGGATGCTTCATTGTCTAAGAGCAGCCTGTTGCTGGGTTAGGAAGTAAGAGTGAGGTGCCGTTACCATGTGCAATCTCAGCAAGCTCGTGTAGAGCACAGGTGTTAAGAGCACTAACCCAGCAAAGCGGCAGGGATGCTGGAGACCCTGGTGCCAGGGCTGCTCTCCTGTCGCCTTCACTGGATCAAGGTTAGTAGCTGCACTCTGCACACTACAGTATAATAAAGTCACAGATAAGCACATTTTCATCTCTCCAGGGGGCTCTGGGCACGGCGTGTATGTGGATTTAGGCTCGAGCAGAAATGTCACTACATCCTTTTGGGGGACATGTGGCTGTTTAAAGGGAAAGAGCATATTTAGATCAGAGTAGGTTTCTGTACAAACCCACTTAAACATCTGGATAAAGAAAATGTACAGTGCACATAAAGTACACTATCATTCACTCTTAGGAAATCTTGTCATTGTGACCATAGGTGTGAAGTTAGAGGACAGTATGCTGAGGAAGCTAGTCCCAGAAAATGCAGGCTGCAGGATTCTAGTTAGCTGAGGTAGCTAATCAAATAGACGTACAGAAAAGAGGTAAAATGCAGGTTGCCAGGAACCGGTGTGTGTATGTGTGTGTGTGTGTGTGTGGTGGGGAAGGACATGGGAAGAATCGGTCAATTGATACAAAGTTACAGTTTTGCAGGATGAATTCTGGAGGCCTGTTTTACACATAGCACCTGTAGTTAACAACATTGTATTTTTGAGCTCAAAAAATTGTTAAGAGACCAGATCTCATGTTGTGTTCTTATCATAAACAATGAAAGAAGAGAAACAAAACAAAATAAAACAAAACAAAGCAAAAACAAGGAAAAGGGAGACAAAGTAGAGCTCATACCCCAAGGGGAAGAGACTCTTTTCCTGTCCTGATACCCAGTGAATCACACCTGCCCTAGTGGAAAAAGGGAAGTGAATAAAGAAAGGAGGAAGCTACTAGACCAGACTTGGAGGCTGGGATGGAGAGAAAATGTTTCTTCCATGTCCTGGTGTCCTTTTCTATGATCAGAAGACAATGTTTTCCTTTTAAGTCTTCTTGAGCTTTTCTCTTCTGTGAGCTGCTACTCTGAGAAGTTGCTGGCTTAATTTGTCTGCAGCATTTGGAGTTCATTAGGATCCCAGGGTGGCAGATTCCCTTAGCAATGCCTTAGCCTTGGTTGAACTCCATCAACTGTCACTGCAGTTTTCCAGAAACACTTTCTTAAATTATCTGGACCTCTTACCTTGCTCATAAACATTGTGAGGAAATGTTTACAGCGAAGCTTCAGAGTATGTTTAAAGTAGTTGTAGTATAGTCAATCAAAGATGGCTCTTTGTTTCATAATTTTGTTTTATGAACTTTTTGTGGTGCTGGGGATGGAACCTAAGATCTCATGCATGCTAGACAAATACTTGAACACTGAGCTAGCTATACCTTCAGCTTTCATTTCACTATCTTTTAAAAGATAAAACATAAAAGTCAAAATATTATGAAGATGAAAATTATATGGAGCAATGTAAAGATTTCTAAATGCCTAGAGCTGGCCTCTCTCTGTGCCTTCAGGGGTGTCCTTCCCATGCAAGTCTAGGTGAAATACCGTATTTGGAATTGCATCCATAACTAAGAGGAGAAGAAGCCAGTCACCCACAGGTGTTGTGATTTCTGGGGAAGTACTAGAAGCATGTCTAGCTAAAGCCACATGTATATATTTTTTGGTACTGGGAATCAAACTCACAACCTTGCGCTTGCCAGGCAGGTGCTGTGCCACTGAGCTAGGTCCCTGGCCCAGGCATTGTGATTTCTGTGCATATGAATAATCAATGTTCCTATCAGCTGCCAAAAAGCAGCATTTGAAGACAGGATATGTTGTTGGACGTGAGCTTATAGCCATGTGGCCTTTAATAAGACAGGCTTTGTTATAACTGCAGAGAAATCTGAAAAGGCAGGATTACAGTTGAAGAAAACAAACTTCCTGTTTAGGTTGTGTGAAGGCATAGTAATAAGGAAAGAAACATGATAGAGGAAGATGGGGAAGAAATGGTTATACAGGGCATATGTAAAAGTGGCATAAAAGCTTAAAACAGTGATGGTGCACTTTTCATAGCTTTCAGTGATGATAAACAGTCTGCTGCTGCATGCGGGCTGTAGGTTCTTCATGACTGCTTTGGAATGTGCTACTGGAGGCCAAGTTCTGAAAGGATCAATACTTAGAAAAGTTATAAAGATGAGCAAAGAGGAGAACACAATGCACAAGGTTGTTAGTGAGTGAAGGTGCCATAAAGCTGCAAAAATCTATTTTGCTTCCATCTTTTCCACCAAAGAAAATTACCCTACAATAGGTGGAATGAATACATGTAGTTGGGAAGGAATTGAAGCCCAAGATGAATGAGGAGATGAAAGGTGCTTGGTTACTTTAAATGAGCTGAAGCGAAGTTAAATATCTTCCTTAATTACACAGACTTCAAATGACTGAATATAAACTTCTAGGAACAGGAAATAATTTGAAAACAAAGTAATGGGATTGACTCAATAAAAGTTTCATATTTGCACATTTAGTGCCCCTATAAAACTTATATCTCCTTTTTGGGGTAGCTATTAGGCTTATAAGCTGGAGATAGACTGAGAAGAGATATCTAATTATGTTAACTCTGTTAATTATAAACCTTGGCAATCAACATGGCTGGGAACATAATTCTGTTGCTTAATTTCTATACACAGAGAAGAAAGTCAGCATTTATTTCATAAGCCAATGTGATATAAATGCATTGGGAATATCCTGTTTGTGGTAACAAGTACGTTTAACTCCTTATTAATTAACCCAAATTTCTATTACGTGCAGACAAGATAAAAAGAAACACAAAAGGAAAGAAGGAAATAAGGAAAGGAGGGGAAGGGAAATTTCCTCTAGGAAATAGCAACAAAAAAGTACAAAGAAACGAATCATCGCAATTTCTTTTTTTATGTAAGAGATAAAGGAGGAAAAATCCAAATTGGTCTTGTAATTGAACCAGTGAAATTCCAAAGGTCTGGGGCTGAGGGTGTGGCTCAGTGGTAGAGTGCTTGCCTAGCATGCATTAGGTCTGAGTTTGATCCCCAGCACCACAAAACAAAACAAGAAACCCCCCCAAAAACCAAAACAACGCCTCCACCCCAGAAGTCTGTGTCAGAGGGATTCGAGGATGACTGGAGACTCTTATCTTTGATAAACCTCGAGCACTTCAACGTATTGGCTTCTTTCTGAGTCAGTGTTCATTGAATACCTTTGATGAGATGGGCAGTGTGTTAAGTGTTAGGGGACCAGGAATAGCAAGATACAGTCCATGACCAGAAGGAGTTTAGGGATTAATAGGGGAAAGAGTAAATGCATAATGTTAGCCAAGGTTGCTGTGAGATCCGTAAAGGGAGTATACATTCTTACGAGAAGACTGGGAATGTTTTTCCAGAGCAGGTAACATCAAACCTGAGGCTGCATAGAATGGGCAAGTAGTGGTTAGTGAGGTAAAGGAGACAGTGGAATGTGTGTTCTAATGGAGTCACAGCAGCAGGGAGAGAGGAGTGAAGCCTGGTGGAGTGGTGGTTCTGCTGGGGGAGGGTGGCCGGGTGTTGGGGAGTGCGTGGTGTGAAGCAGACTGACCTGAGGTCTAAGTCATGCCAAGGAAGTGGGACTTTATTCTGAGGCCAGTTAAAAGTCACGCAGGGATATCCTGCTCAGAAGGGATATGACTGCCTGGGCTGGAGGTCAGGGGAAGAGGAGTTGGAAGGGTTGGTGTCTGGAGTTAGGGACACCGGTCAAAGGCCAGACTGGTGAAGCAGTGCTGGAGAGAGATGAGTGTAGCCCCGACCAAGGTGCAGGAGGGAATTCCAAATGGGGAAGGTGGATTCTGGAAGTGTTAGGAGAGGACGGGGATTGATCAGATATGGGGATGGGGAGAAGACAATGGTAAAGGAAACCAGAGTAACAGGTTGATTGAGGCCCACAGATATCACGGAATCCAGTCTCCTGCCTGTGAAGGGATTGATTCTGTCCAGACCTGAGAAAAAGAACAATTCTGCCAAACATGTATTGGCGGCTTTAATTTTCTATGAAGTGTGTGTGTACTTGTTCTCTGTTACTTTTGGTAGTAGGTGCCAAAGAAATAACTTTAGTAAAATTTAAGCATCTAGAAAAACCTCCAAATAGCTCCAGTTACTTTGGTTGAGCCCTAGCTTCGAGTGACTATCTAGGATCTGATTGGTTTGTAGACTAGCGTGACAGCTTATTATTCCTTGGCATGAGTGCCAAGGCTTAGTATATGGTTTTGCTTGATAAGAAATCCTAGAAGCTCTGTCTCAAGGCCCATCCCTGGGAGGATGAGGTCAGTGTTTGGGGGTGCGGCCTGGAGAATGTCCAGTCCCATGTCCCAGTGCTCCATGGTGTCTGGGGCTTTTGCCAGTTGTCATGGACAACCATCAAGTAGCTTATCTTCCTTAGCATATGAAAAATGATTCAGATTTTGCATGGTTGCCATGTCAACATCAGCACAGGGCTGGCTTCTGAAGGACCTCTGTGATGGCAGCGCAGAACTGAAGAAATGCAGAAAAGCATAAGAAATAACTATCACCTCAATTCCACTCCCAGAGATTACCATTGTTAACAGTTTCAGCTATATTTTTCTAATCTTTTCTGTGTATTCATGATATGTTTTATATGCTTAGTTTTACACAAAATCTGGATTATAATTGACGTGCTATTTTGTTACCTCTCTGTTGCTACTATTTCCCATGATTGTCTTAAAAGGAATAAATAAAAGGAAAAGCTTATGAAAATCTTGCAGTCGTATTTGAATAAACAAACTGTGTCTCGTCATTAATAAGATTTTTTTAAGCATTTGATGATCTGTGACTGTTCACGTCCCTCAAGATGCTTCCATAGGAGACAAATGAAAACTCAGTTGAAAGGAGAAATCTTCCTAACTGGAACATCCATTGGCAAATGTCATCTTCTTGTGCCCTGAGGGATTAGAGGACACTTGCCTGTCTTTGTTTTTGCCCTTGCAGCAAAGATTGTAAGTTTTTATAATGAGGCAGTAAGGCCGAATGACCACAAGGGAAGGCGATACTTAGCATTGTGGGAAACATTGGGAATCATACTTCACTGTGGTGACCTAAATTAATTAAGCTTGTTCGGTTCAACTCTCTGAAATCTAATTGGTATTTTCGTGTCATTTGTTATTTTCGGTGAACAAACTTCCTATGTCTGATGTTGCCTGGCTAAAGTCACATGGGCAGAGGTTCACTGTGCTGCCTGCTGTTTTCCTGTCTCCATCCTTGTTACACAGAGGAATCACAGCTTTTCACATGCTTGTATTCTCTACCCCGGACTCCCTAAGCAAACTGCATGCCAGTACTTGTAGCTCTGAAGGGTCAGCCAACGAAAATGGGTTCAAATGGGCTTAGTAGAATTTATGCCTGATTAAATATTATTACTAATTATTATTATTTTGAGACAGAGTTTTGCTGTGTAGCCCAGGCTGGCTTTGTACTTGTGATCTCCCAGCCTCCTGAACAGTTGAGATTACATGTGACAACCACCACACTTGGCTGGCTGTATTATTTTAATTCCATGTATTTTCAGGAAAAAATGTGTTTTTAAAAATAGTTAATGAAACTCTTTTGGCCAAGACTTTTGTAAGCATCTTCCCTAACTCATAGTTCTCCAAATTCCTGGGACAATAGGAGATGAAGTTAGATAAAGCACATGATACAGACTACTGAACTTCATTCTAAAAATACTGTCTTTGGGTGTCCATTCTTGTTCATAAAATGTTGTTGGGCTAAAATAGCATGGAGCAAGCGTTTGGCAAACTGTTTGAGCCTTTGCCGTGAAGATCATCTCTTAGGACACTTTTTTGTTCTTGCTTAAGATCTGGAGTCTGAAACTTTGCAAATAAAAGAGTTAAGGTCATATTTGTTTTCTATTATAAATGATGAGGTTATTTTTATTAGTTTGGGGGACTTGTTAAATAGCCTAGTTGTAAGCTATATACACAAAACATGAATTAACTCTTAGTGAAATTAAAATTTTTTTATTTAGTGATAATATCAGAAATACTTACCAAGCTCTCACTGTGGGCCCATGCTGTGCTCAATGTTTAACATGGCCAAGTGCACTTACTTGACTGCCAAAACCCACCAAGGTAGGTGCTCAAGGTCGGCAATGGCAGAACTCTCACTTGCACTGAATAATTATCTTGACAAGGGGACCCTAAAAAAAGACCTGCACTAAATGATTTGTTGGCCATTTTTCCATGCTATATGAGCTATGTAGCATTGGTCTTTAGCCATGATTTGGATTCAGTTTATAAGGTATTGTTTTATCTGCATACACTAAACATTGCCCTTTGGACAGATGATTTGTCTATCTCCCAAGTACCACGAGAAGAGAAATCACAAAGAAGAATATAGCATATCAAGTCATATTCTGAAATAATGGAATGATCCTGTGGCCAAACAAGCTGGTTCCAAAGATAGTGTGCAATAGACTGTCCAGTCATTCTGCATAAAGTTTGTAGTTAGTGTTTGTCATTCATTAAAGTAGTAGTTTATAATTTCTCAGTAGTTAATTCAGGTTTTTATACAGTGTTCTAAAATAATTTTATAGTTTAAAAGTCCTTTTGTTCTTAAAAACAAGAATACTGATGATGTGGTATTTAAATGTTAAAATAATGCATGTCCTTTTATAATGGCAACGTTTTAAAAGTTGATACTGTCCTTTATTTATGTACCATTGATTTCTAGACGCATAAGGCTTCCACATACAGTTCATGGTTTTTGATACTGTTCAATGGAATTTTTCTATACCAGAGGAGAATTACTATTCAGGCTATACTTGGGGAATGCACTCCATTGAATAAATATGATCAAATAACCTTTGTGGCACAGATCTGTTCTTGGCTTATGACAGCAGAAGGTGGTTTCTTTGCCTTAATGAAGACAAAGTGCATTCTATCCAGTGGAAAAACCAGAGAAAACTTTGAAGAAGAAAAACAACTATGAGAAACCAATTGTTTTCGAAATTTTTTCTGTGCATCTCAAAGTGTTGCATGCTAGTGTGTGTGTGTGTGTGTGTGTGTGTAAGAGAGGGAAGAGAGAAGGAGGCATAAGAGAGAACTAAATAGCAATACAGTTATGGTCTAAACTAGACCATAATTGAGAGCAAAATTGGACAGAGGGGACACTGTAAACTGGAATAATCCTGGGCAAACTGGGACCTAAGGGCCCCCTAGACCAGTGATGGTGGACCCGTTAGAGTTTTCACTGACTACAAACAGTCTGCTGTGGCACGTGTGCTGTAGGTTCACCACCACTGTTCTCGACAGAGCATGGCAGGTACCTTGCACCACTCTAGACGCTTTTATTCCAGTCACTGTGGCACCTACTTGTTCTGCACCACAGCAGTGTGTGCCCGTGGGGCTGCTCTTGGCTTCCACACACGTACAGCAACATGGGACGCTAACCTGATGGTCTAAGCCGATGACTGTAGAAACTAGTAGAGAAATGCTCCTGCCCTTCGTGGCTCTTATGGCCACTTCTTAGATGCATTTCAAGGGTTCTTGGAGGATTCCTTAGGAGCAGCACTGGTTGTCCATTGCAGCGCTGCCTAAAGACTCATCTTTGCATTGGCTCTCCTTCCCTCTGCCACAGCTATGCGAGCGGAAGAGTTTGTCTCGGGTGCGGTTTTCAGGGGGATCAAGGCACTGACATCTCTGATGCTGAGTGTTCTGGCGCCACATGGGACACAGATCAGTACTCAGTACTGGGACTGGAACTCTGGCGTAAGTTTTCTGGTCAGTGGTGACACACACTCCATTGGAGCTCCTGGGTGCCTGTCCAGTGGTGTGTACTCACTAAGACTTGTGGGGACTGGGAAGAAGTGCAGGCAGAAGGCGAAGCACTGGAGTGAGTGAGAGCTGTGGCCCCAAAACAGCATGGGAACAATAGTAATTAAGATTGAGTTGGTGATGTGTTTAGACTGGGCTCGAAGATCTGAAAAAAGAAAATGAAGAAAATGCCAAGGTTGGATCACTCACTTGTCAGCACAAGGAATGTTGTGGAATCCAGTGTCTGTGTGGAAGTCTGATAGGAGGCCCTCACTGGGAGATGGTGCTAAACTTCTGTTCTCAAGGTTATCCCCATGCAAACACCCTAGACCATGAAACTGCTGGTCAAGAGAGAGAAATCTAGAATGGTGGTCAAGGACAGAGACTGTGATCATCACTGTGGCCTTCATATTACTTGTGTTACTGTGAATATCACAGCTGCAATAGCAGCACTGGGACTTGGTCCATTGAGCTCTTGAATGAAATCTGTGCGGATTATGCCTGGCCGCAATCTGGAATCTGGGGTAGACTGCACTTCAAAGAGGGCACAGACAAGTCCAGGGACTGGATTGTTCCATCTGCACCCCTCCGAATCCTCTTGTTCTTGCCAACACCATAGTGACTAGGTCTGTGCAGGTGACAGTCACCTCTGCAGCAGTGCCACCTCGCAGACAGGCCTTGTTCTGTGGCACTCGCGTTTCTGATGCTGAGTGTTCTGGCATCACACGGGGCACAGTACTCAGGTGTGCACAGCTAAGGAGCATGGAGGAGGTGACAGCTGTGAAGACACATGTGACTGTTGGGCTGAGGGTTAGTGGCTACCTGTGCTTTCCTCTTTACTGTCCCAGGAAGGCAGTTCTGGATTGTGATTTTTTTTTTGTTTTTTTTTTTTGTTTTTTTTTTGCGGCACCGGGGATTGAACTCACAACCTCATGCCTGCCAGGGCAGGCGCTTAAGGCACTGAGCCAAACTCCTGGTCCTCCTGGATTGTGATTTATGAAGCTTCTCCAATCCCTTGGAATTGGCCACAGTGGCCAACCAGTAGCTTGTCTTGGACGATCTTTTCCCTCGTGCACATTTCTTGCCCCTATCCTGCACTCCTACTCCCTGAGGCTACATTTTCAAATGAAGTCCTGTGTGAAAGCTTTTGTTTTTGGGAAAATGATGAGGAGGGAGACAGACAGACAGATAGCAGTTTAGTTGAGGGTACAGTTTAAGACAGGAAACTGATCTGGTATTAAACTGCAGGAGTGTTTTGGGATATCAGAGCCCAATATAGTACTATGATATTTTTAATAATGAAGATGACACATTTAGTGTACACGCTTTCTTGTTAGAAACTCTTTAATCAGAGGATATGACAACTTTAGAGCTGGAAGGATCCTTGGATTCCATTTTTAGCCTCTTTTAAAAAAGTTTGAATTGAGCATATATTTTAGTGCATCTGATAAAAGGATTTACAGTATGCCAAGTTATCTACTACTAACCAAAATAATGATAATTTCCCCACAGTATAAAATTACTTATGTAACTGTCTTAACAATTCAATAGTAAGACAGGCAAGACAGCTAAGATAAGATTGCATGAAGTAAAGGTTAACATATGTTGGGAAAATATAGAGACCGGGACTATTTCAAATTAAAATTTTCTGTGGTCCTGGGCCCTCACATGTGCTAAGCAAGTGCTGGGTCACTGGCTGCAGTCCCAGCCTGGAGGTGGGGGTATTTTAGGGAGGGAAATAGTCCTTGTCAGGAGATAGACTTCTCCTGAGAGTTGTTACATTTTGGGGTTAGAAAGAAGGGACTGATATTCTGCATACCACACCTTAGCACGATTAGCAAGTAAGCAGGGCTAGAGTCATGATTTTCATTTTATAGGTTAGGAGGTTGAGACTCAGAGATTTAAAATTAATTTCTAAGGTGACTTGTAATTGAAGTAGTTTGATTGTATTCTTTCCATCCATCTTAACCACATTCCTCTGCCAAACAAGATACCACATTCCATTTCCCGCAGTTGCGTAGTTCACATGCAGCCTTGCCTAGAAGTGGGACCATTTCTCCACCCCAAACTCCTATTGCTATGGCGAATAGAAACACTGAAATGACACCCAGGATTTGGAGGCAGGTTAATTTACATCTATGGGCACTGATAGAGATCATTCCCAAAATGTTAGGCCCCAATCTCTGGTGGTCTAGCCCTTATGTGGGATAAGCAAGAAGGAAGTACAGAAGCAGAATGGCTTGTCAATTAGGGATTGGTTTATACAATGTGCTTCACAGTGACCAGCTATGCATCACAGTGACCAGTCATTTCTAAGAGACAGAGGCAACTGGAACTGGAACAGGAACTATCACTTGGGCTACTAAGAGACCCAAGTATACTGACTGGGTGGAGGGCATTTTCTGTTACATTATAACAGGAATAACACATTTTACCTCCAAAGTCAATTTAACATGCCTCATTTCCACATTCTCCTTCCAATCTCTGACCTAAAATTTCTACCAGAGTGCTAGTTGTAACTTGAAAATAATTTTACTGAAAAGGAGAAGATAATTTCTGCTTAGAAGGAAAATCCAAATTTTTAGCTGACCAAGTAGTTGGATGAATCAGGGTCAGTGAAAGTACTGTTTACTAATCAGTTAAAAATGTTTTTAATCAGATATTTTAGTGCATTTGATGGAGGACTCATTCATTTGTTCAATACACTGAAAATTTTAAATGTCTAGAGATGTGCTCTTTGGTGTAGTAGGAAATAGCCACACACAGTTATTTAAATTTAAATGACTTAAAATTAAATCAAAATTTAAAATTTAGTTTCTTAGTCATACTAGCCTCATTTTGAGTGCCCAAATAGGCATCACATATGGGTTGCAGCCACCATATTGCACGAAGTAGATACAGAACACTTCCATCCTCACAAGAAATTCTACTGGACAGGTCTGGCCATGCTGGGCACTGTTAATTCTGGGACTACAGCAAGTAAATAGATATGCTTCCTCCTTCATGAGTTTGCATTTTAGGGAGCAGAGTGAGATAAAAAACACAAACAAGTAATATGATAAGAGGCGACAATTAGTGTTATAAAGGATATACATAGCGTGCAGGGTAGACCATTTTAGGATGCATCTGCATTATACAATGAGGTCACCTGAAATAAGTGGAGGTGCCACTGGGAACAGATTTCAGGCGGAAGGAGCAGCAAGTGCAAAAATCTTAAAAAACTTAACATGTTTCAGGAAAGGGGAGTAAAGAGAGCCAGAAGGCTTTAGACATCTTGGGGAGAAAATTGGCCATCAAAGGACACCAACATTTCTATCAGGATCTTAGGTGATGCTGCTGCTGCTGGTCTGGGCACCACAAGCTGAGAACCATGGATAGTAAATGAGAAAGCGGAAGCTCAGAGAATGACTTTGCTAGCCTAAGTCCTGCAACTGGTTAGCCAAAGAGACAGAAAAGACAGAGGAGAAAGGAGAAGGCAAAATAGTGCAGACATGGAGATGTCACAGGCATATTTTGTTTTCCTTCACTGGGAAGGGAACAAATGACAGCTGTGCACTGAGGAATTTTTGACATGGCCCTAATGGTGGGCACAATTTTTAAAGGTATTTGTTTTAATATGGCTCAGGCCCAACCCAGACCTACAGACTCAGAGACCTGGGTCGAGGCTCAGCAATCTATTTTCAGCTCCACTCAGATGGCTTTAGGCCCCTCTACCACACTGCTTTAAATTTGTCTTGCAGGCAGTGCCTCCTGTGCCGCCACCTCATCCTCATGACAACATGACTTAGATGCAATCATTGATCTGTTTCAAAACATTCCATTACTTCAGACATGACTGGCCTCTTTTCTCCAGCCCCTGTCTGAAGAGAAGGGAAGGACACTCATGGCTTCATCCCAGCCTGGGAGCAGGCAAGCTTGCAATGACTCATATTTGGTTTGCTGCCTGCAGTTTATTACCTGATTCCATGCCTGGTTGCACAATGGACCCCCACCCCCGCCCCGCTCCCAGAGGACCTTACAGAACTGACACGTTCAAGCCCTGATCCTGCATACTCGGCCTTCATTGGTGTCAGTATTTTTTTTTAAACTTACCAAGAGATTCTCAGGGGATCCAGGGCTAAGGATCTGTGGTCTAGAAAATGCTTCTGCATGTGCTGTCACAGTGGGTGATCAGATGGTCAGATGGTAGAAAGTTGATTAAAGACAGTAACGCTCAGACTCACGTATGCATCAGAACTGCCTGCGAACTTCTTAGGAAGTTTCTGGCAAGGCATCCCCTCAAATGAATGACAACAAGACAGCAAGCCACTTACTCATACATGGAATGACTTTTTTTTTTTAAGACAGGGTCTTACTATGTAGCCCAGGTTGGCCTTGAGCTTGCAGTGATCCTCCTGTCTCAGCCTCCTGCATGTGCCACAATGCATGCCTGGCATGCCTGACAGATTCTTAAAACACAGAGAACAAAGTGCTACCCCAAATATCCTAGGCCGTGGGTCTGGGTGGGGCCTGAGCACTTGCCCATTGTCAAGTGACGTTCATGCAAGGATCTGGGGAGCCCCACTTTGAGAATCACTGGTTTAGAAGATGCAGAAATGAAAGCTCAAGAATATGGTATTGCTAGTCTGAGCCCTCAGTAGTTAGTGGAAAAGACTGGTGTGTCTATGGACCGACATTTGGGCTCTTCATCCTTTACCAGGCTGTGGCTGCTCCTTGTTCCACATCTCCACTCTCAGTCAGTCACATCCTCAGCTCATTTCCCCAGACTCAGTCTGCACAGTGCAGGGGAGTGGCTTCCAGCTGCAGTGTGCAGGTGGCCTGTGGGGGCCTAATGATGCAGCAGCTGCTCCCAGGGTTTTTCTTATGGAGGGAGATTTGTTAAAGGAAATGCACTGAAAAACTACTCTATGTTGAAGAAGGAACCAAGACTACAAAGAAACTAACTTATGCTCCAGGAAAGAAAGGAGCCAGTGCTGCTCTTTATTTTTGAAAAGAATAGAAGGCAAGACAATGAAAGCAGGGTTCGGGGTGGGGAGGCCAATCGGCCAGTGACAAATCCATGTTGCCAGGTGTTCAAGGGTCTGAAGGGTATTTACTGTTTAAGTTGTTTGTGTTGCTTCAATGGAAAGCTCACTTCTTGTTCCCCAAAGTCTATTAAACATACACAAGCCCGTGAGAAAGAAAATCAAGCCCAGAAGCATGTTTCATGTCTGAGTTAGTGTGACACAGAGTGCCAGCGGGGGCACAGGCAGGAGAGTTGAGACACGGAGTTATTTCAGCTGAGGCAGTGGATCAGAGCTGGGGAGAGTGTGGGAACCTGGAGCCCTGTGGGTATGGAGTAGGGTAGGGTCTAGCTGTGGGGTGGGGGCGGGCAGTGTGTGGTGACCTTACCTAGGTCCCATCTAGAGGTGACTCCCTTCAGCAGACTTCTGGGTGATGAGTTAGAGAATGGGCCTGGCAGGGTCATGGTAAGGTTTTGGGCCTTTGGACAGATCATTCTCACTGTGGCCCCACTTTCCTGAGGAGATGAGGGTGACCGCGACTGGAGAGAAAGTGAGGCCTGGGACCAGATTTGCCTAAGTGAGAGCATCCAAGACAGGACAGAGGGTTTTAAGTGAGCAACCAGACTCTCTATTTCTATCATAAGTGGTCTTATTTGGTGCCTTAACTGTTATAGGCGCTGATCTAAAATTTGGGTTCTGGAGTTAGATTGGCAAGATTCTTAACCCCAGAATTATTGTATTTAGCTAAGATAAACTTGAGAAAGAAATTTAGTTATGTCTCCACAACGGTCCTGGTTGGAAAGAAAGTGTATATTCAAATAATTTGAAGAGTTTCACAAAGGTGATTTTCATAGTTGTGGGAAGGTGATAAAATGGTGAAGTTCCCAGAGATGAACAGAAGGGGGAGCCATTGTCACCCTTTTGCGGGAAACACAGAGGCAGGGTGAGACCAGGGGAGAGCAGAGGTGTGGGCAGGGAAGTGGGCTAAGCTGACTGGACACCAGGCAAGGAGCAGAAGGTGAAGGCCCACAGCTCTCTTGTGACTATGCATCTATGAACGCAGTCGCTGAGGGCAGTGTCCCCAGGATGCAAAGCAGTGCCCAGAAGAGACCAAACTCACTTTCTGGGGTCCCTTCAGTAAGCTGCAGAGTTCTGTGATCTGGGGTACAGATAGGAACCATGCTAATTTGCTTGTTGTTGGATAAAATGCAACGCTATGAGCACAGTGTCTGGTCCATGGTGCTTGCTACCTGGGCTGAACTAGTGTTATCACACTAATGGTAATTGTGTGACGTTGCTAAGTTGCCCAGGCTGGGTTTGAACTTCCAGTGTTGATGCTTCAGCCTCCCAGAATGCTGGGATTACAGGCTTTGTACCATCATGCCAGCGGGACAGCTCTTTTGTGGCCTGAATCCTGACTCCAGGAGGCCCAAAGGCAGGATGCGGCTCCACCCTCAAGGCCCAGAAGGCTCCTCCTTGCACAGCAATCCAGCGAGGCTTGTGCCTGGCCACACACGAAACCCCTAGCTGCTCTGGTCTGGCTGGCAAGCAATGTGCTGAGTCAGAGGAGGAGGCAGAGCCTCTCTCCAGGCTCCACTCTTGTTTGTAGCCTTGTTGATATTCATCATGTCACGGCAGATGAAGGCTTAGCTGTCCGATGGAGATGACCAGCTTTATTTATAGATCAGAGTTCTCCAAGGTGAGAGGCCCCACGGTAAGAGGCAGTGTGCAGTTCAGTTAGCTTATAAACAGGCAGCTAGCTAGGGAAAGGGCAGGAGGTAGAGTTGTCTGGTCAGCTGCACTGCTAAGAATTAAAATAAGAATAGACAGCAGAACTGGGATTTTGACCAGGAAAGGAGTTCCTCAGGCAAAATGGAATATGGCCCTTGCCTGCATCCAGTTTCGAGGAACTTAGAAATGCCAAATAACTGGTTTTCTTTTCAAATCAGTTTCCTTTAAACTCTTCATGCTGAGTAACTTTCTTAGAGAGCCTGAGTTCCAAATGGTCATTTTAAATCTCCAGAGCCACCCATGATAGGTGGCTACTGGACAACTGGGTAATTCCCGAGCTCTGCTTAACCATAAAAATTTTGGACCAAGGGGATCACATGGCACTCCACTTTTCAGGACCCCTCCCAGCTGCGAGCTTTTGTACTTCTATTTCCATTAAACACTTCCTCTTTAGCCTTCTTCCTGTCTGCAATTTCCTCTGACTTTGTGAGTCGATGGGCTTGGTTTTACATGGTTGGTTTGGAGTTGGCTGTTTGACCATGGGGCTGGGACACAGCATTCCCTTTCCTTCCCTGGGAATCGACATACTGGTGTGTTCTGAGTGTGTGGGACTGGCTCACGCCACAGACTCAGGCAGGGATGGTGTGGAGTGGCCCAGAGCAGCCTACTGCTCCCTTCCCATTGGTACAGCTATCTATCCCATCTGCGCCGACCGGTCTGCGCTCATCGCCTGACCTGGCCAATCCTAATGCCTGTTTTCTTGGGCCTGAGGTTGATTCAGGGGCCTAAAGAGAACCACGCTTTAAAGAAAAGAGATGCACAAAATAATTTATTGGCTCCTTCCAGATCTAGGAAATCTGAAAATTAAAACAAAACAAAACAAAACACAAAACAAGACTAAAAAAGACTTCAGGTCTTTTATTTCACTTGAGGTAATGGGAAGCACAGTGGCTAAGAGAGCAGGCTTTGGCATCCAGAGGCCTGGTGTCCAGTCCTGGCTTATTGCTTCAGAAGACCCTGGGAAAGTTTCTCAGTTGAAGTTCTTCTTTTCTTATCCACAAAGTGAACACAGTTCTTGTTTCTTCTCCCTCCTGAGCTTGGCAGTGTGTGTGATTGCGCAGAGGCTGGCACAGATGGATGGGCCTGCCATGGGTGTCAGGGGAGACCTCAAATCTGGCTGTGTACAGAGTCGCTTAGTGTGGCCCTGGGGTCTTGGGGCATAGTGCACAAACGTGCCAGCTATTAGTTTTTATTTATGTTTTTAAGCAATCTAAAATCCATAGATGTCTGTGGAAGGCCTAACCTTCTTCTGTCCCACAGTATACTAGTTGGAAAAATTCACAGGGATGATTTTCAGCTGTTCTTTGCCCCCAAATAACCAAGGCCATTGTGACTGCAGTTTGGCTCAAAATACAGCATGGATCATCACATATATGAAGTTTAATCAAAGAATTCACTAAACGTTTAATTTAAAAAATTCTTACAGTAAAAGACATTTCCATTAATCACCCTCAAAATATTCCCTCTTGCTTTGAATACATTTATCCATTTATCCACTTTCTGGAACAGTTCTGGAAGTCTTTCATGAATGTCTTTTGTTGTACTGTTGTGGCTGCCTCACAGTCCTGAATCCATTACAAATGTTTACCTTCTTTTCTTTCCCCCTCAATTAAAAAAATTAGTATATATTTGTGATACATAGTAAAGACATTCATCATGGGGAATGATACACACGCATATGGGATCTTGACCCTTTTTATTTCCCCTTTTCCTCCCTCCCAACTCCCATCCTGGTTCCTTTCTTATCCTCGCAAAGAACCAACTCTTGGATCCACTGATCCTTTGTTTTGGTTTTTTAGCCTCAATTTCATAAATTTCTGCTGTGATCTTTATAATTTGTTTTCTGGTTTGGGTTGTTCTTTTCTTTCTAGGGTCTTGAGATGCATCATTGGTTTGTTTATTTGGGACTGATCTGTTCTTTGTGTGCAAATCAGCTATAAACTTCCCTCTTAGAACTGCTTCCATTGTGTTCCATAGATTTTGTCATTTGATTCTAGAACATTTTTTATTTCTTTCCTGATTTCTTCTATGATCCATTGATTACTCAAAAGCATATTGTTTAATCTCCATGTACTTATGTAGCTTCTGTGATTTCTTTTAGTGTTGATTTCCAGCTTTATTCCATTATGATCCAATAGTATGCAGTGAGTTCTTTACATTCTTTTGTATTTACTTCAGGATGCTTTATGGCCGATGAGATAGTCTACTTTAGGAAAAGTTCCATGTGCTGGTGAGATAAACGTGTATTCTGTTGTTGTTGGATGCACTCTATGGATACCTTTTAAGTTCATTTGTTTGGTGATGTGATTTAACTCCAGTGTTTCTTTGATGATTTTTTTGACTGGTTGTAAGAGTAAAATACTGAATTCCTTCACTATGATTGTGTTGGTTTTTATCTGTCCTAATAAGTCTAGTAGTTTTTGTTTTACGAAGTTGGATGTATCAGGTACATAGATACTTACAATTATTATCTCTTCCTGTTGAACTGTTTCCTGTGCCAGTATGGATGGCCATCTTCATCTCTTCGGATCAGCTCTGGCTTGAAGTCTGTTGTGTCTGAAAGTAAGATAGCTATTCTTGCTTGATTTTGGTCTCTGGTTGCATGGAGTATTATTTTCTATTCTTTCATCTTTAGTCTGTAACTTTCTTTTAGAAAGTTGTGTGCCTCCCATAGGCAATTTATGGTTGCATTTTGTTTTTTGATCAAATCTGCCAATTTGTGTCTTTTGATCACAGAGTTGAGACCATTGACATTGAGAGTTATTATTACAGGGTGTTTATTGAATCCTGTCATTGCATTATTTTTCCAGTGCTGATGTCTTAGTTTTCTTTCCTCTTGTTTAACTACTCTCCTAGTTAGAGGTACACTTTCCTTTGAACTCTTTGGTGTTGGTGGCCTCCCTGACTCTGTCTAGCATTCCTTAAGTATTTTCTGCAATGCTGGTTTAGTCGTCATGTATTTTTGTAGTATTTCTTTGTTGTGGGAAGTGTTTCCTTCTCTGTCAACTTTGAAGTCTAATTCTACAGGATGTAGAAGTCTGGGTTGACAATTGTTTTCTTTCAGGGTGTGAAAAACATTGCTCCAAGCTATCCTGGTCTTTAAGGTTTGAGTTACGTATATGGGTTTGCCTTTGTAGATTACTTATCCTACTAGTCCCCAAGAAGCTAGTTTCCCTGCAGAGATGTTTAGAAGCCTTAAAAGTCAAAGTGGTGGAGCTGTTTTTAGAGAATGAATGTATGTCTGATTTGTTTGAGACAGTTCTAATTTATTAGGCCTGTTGTCCTGGCATACTTATTAATAGCACCCTTTCACTCTGAGGTGTAAATAATATAGGCACCCTTGTTTTTGAGGAGTGCAATATGAGACTAGGAATCTAAGATTCACTGAGGGAAAAGGTCTGTCTGGGACAAGATGTGAGCCTGATGTCCAGGGGTTGTGACAATGAGGTAGCCACATGTATGCTGAAATTGGAAGACTGTGGTCCTCCCCTCCTACCTATGGGAGCAGAGGTGGCACCAGGGGCATCTGGTGTCAGGGGCATCACCACAGAAATGAGGGAACCTCAGTTGTAGAACAGGCCTAGCAAGAGCAGGGCCTGAGGAGTGGCGCCCACCTTTTCCATAAATGGAAAGAAAGGGGGAGCTGATTGAATTAGGATCCCAGAACAACTGGATGGGGGTGAGGACCATCTGGTTCTAGGGACTATACAATGGTTCAATTTTTCCAGTGTTCAGAAACAAAGGAGTCATTCAGATAAGACAGCAAGCCAAGGATTTCAGTGACCCAGCCAAGACCCTGGTACCTGTCTTCTGTGTCCTCACACCGTCTTCTTCTGAAGACAGACTGTGATCCCTCATGACCCGGCGCCTCCCCTCGCTGGCTTGCCCCAGCTTCCCATGACCTCTGCTCTCCTCACTCCCCTTGGTGCTCACTGGCTTTCTGGAAGTATCTGAGGCAATGTGGAATGGCCGTAGCCCAACACAAGAATGCTGCTTCATCAGAGACGTTGGGAAGCTGAACAACTGTGGACACAGCTGGTGCCTGGAAGCCCTTTCAGCACTGTCTAGCTCTGTTTTTGATGAGTGTATACTTTTCAGGTGTTATCTATAACTTTTTAGCCTCAGAGTCTTCAGCTGAATACCATTTAGCTGCCATCTGTGGGAGAAGTGCTCTGGAAGCCATTGTGTCAGGCTCAACAAGTTTCTGCTGTCTTGGCTTCTGACAGCTCAGCACCCCAAAGTGCATGTCATCTCCTTAGCTCACACAGTGAAAGTCTGTCCTTTAAAATATCTCCCCACCAGTAGAAACTGCCTCTTCTGACCATGTTTGCTGACATAGTTTTTGATCTGGGAAAGAGGGTGAGGAGCTGTGTGGAAGCATCACTCTCTGGGATGTCAGAGTCTCCTTGGAAGAATCCTAATTAAGGACTCAGAATGATTGACAGCTGGTGGAAGCTGAAGAAAGCACGCTTGACATGCAGCAGAAGTCAGTGTCTGTGTTACAAAAAATTTGGCAATTGGAGACCTTGAAAAACTTTTGCAGGTGATACTATAATTTTGTTCCTTAGCTAAACATTTATAAAAAGACTCTATAATGGCTGCCAGTGAACCCCAGAACTGACATGCTTTGACTGTTTTAAATGGGGTATAATATAACTTGGTAGCAAGCTTATTATTTCCAATTTAATGGAATTTATTTCCTATACTATACAATCTTGCTGAAGTACAGCCTTGGATATATTCCTTTGAGGTTAGAAATCTGTGAAGAGGAAGTCTGATTTATTGCTGAGGATAATCAAAGTCTGACAAGCAAGCAACCTCCCCCAAAGATGAAGGAATGGGAAAAGAAAATCAACATGTACAACATTCCTCCAGTGCAC
>RJWM01019155.1:0-39634 GCA_004363535.1 Dasyprocta punctata | reverse complement strand
CCAGCAGGAACGCACCTGGAGGCCAGGTGAGTGGTCCCCTCGGGTGGAGGGGACACTCCGAGGTTGCTCCAAGCCACTGCCGGAAGCCCAGAGGGGCTGCCTAGGGGGTGGTCAGCTTGTGCTGTAAAGAGTGAGCACCCTGGTCCATTTGGCCAAATGAGGAAATTGAGGCACAGAGAGGGTGACTTGCCCAAAGCTCTGGGTCCTGGTCCTTTGGGTTTCCCAGGTGAGCACCATTTCAGTCGAGCCCATGGGCCAGGCTCACGGCCACCATCCAAGGGGCAGAGGCGTGGGTGCTTGGTGGGCACTGGGAGACACAGGGAGAAGTGGCTGGGGGGGGTGGCCTGAGGAGAGATGTCAGCTCAAATCAGTGGTCGGCTCCAGGTGGCAGGAACACAGGGATGCAGCATGGCCCTAGCCCTCAAGAAGATCCCAGGCAGAGGGGAATAGTCGCAAGTTCCACGCCCAGGCACCTGGCGACCCAGGGACTAGGAAGAGTCACCAAGCCAACTGCAGCCCGTAGCGTTACTGAGGTTGGCAGAGCATTCGGGATAGGACAGCCCACTGGCTGGGACCCTGGGTCGAGGGGGTGCGTGGAGGTGGGCTCCAAGGCTAGAGTGGCTCAGCTGGACAGGGCCTGGCATGTCCCAGAGGCCTCTGGGAGGAAGAAGCTATAGCGAATGGCCTCGGGTTTCTGGGCAGGGAGAAAGGGGGCAAAGGTGATGGCCTTAGTGCCAAGAGCGCCTTGCACAGGGCTCGAGAGTGAAGCAGGAGAAAGGTAAGCTTGGGGACCCCAACTGCCAGTCCGGCGGCCCCTCCTGCTGACGTGAATTCTCCGGGCGGTGTAGCTGGAGGCCCAGAGGGAGCCGGAGGTGCGTGAGGCTGGGGCAGCGAGATTGAGGCACGAGGGCCCCACGCAGGAGAAGCGAAGGGTGCCAAAAGAGGCGACTGGAGGACAGAAGGGCCGGCGGGAGGAGACGGCCCAGGCAGGACCAGGCGGGAGGGAGGAGGGGAGCCAGGAGACGGCTCGGATGCCACCAGGGCCGACGAGCCAGCCTCGGCTTCCGGAACAGTCTCAGACTGCAGGCCTCTGCTCCCAGGTATTGAGATGTGGGGCATTCCAGGAATGGCCACCGTGTCTGTGTGCCTAAGTTCCTTGTGTTGTGTCTGTCCTCCCGTCCTGCGAGACAGCCAGGTCTCTGTCCCACCAGGAGGGTGCTGCAGCAGCCTGCCTCCCTTAGGACCTGGGCTTAAGTGGCCACACAGGGAAGGCTGTGTGGAGCTTGGATTTCAGTACACCCCCACGGAACCCCATTTCCTCTGTGTGGTACAGCATGATGCCCTGGTGATAGTCCCCTGGAGCCCCTTCCCCTGGCTGGGCCCTAACCTTGCCCATGGTACTCCTCTGTGTACAGCCAAGAAGCAGGATGGGGCAGTTGCCATGGAAATGCAGCCCCTGAAGAGCGCAGAGGGCGGGGAGATGGAGGAGCGGGAGAAGAAGAAAGCCAGTGTGCCCAAGAAGGAGAAATCGGTCCTGCAGGGCAAGCTGACGAAACTGGCTGTGCAGATTGGGAAAGCAGGTAGGGACAACTGGAAGTGGAGGGCCAGGGGCCGCTGGACAGGCACAGGGACCCTGGGCTCCTGCGGATGGCAGCAGGGCATGTGGAGCAGGGAGAGGGGATGTGGCAGGTCGTGCAGTCCCACGCACACACCCTGGGGCTTGGCCCCAGGGATGGGGCAAACCTGGCTGCCCCGGGGAAGGCCCTGAGCTAACTCAGGCCGGCTGCAGCTGCGGCGGCCCTTAACCTCTTCTCCCCTCTCCTCCCTCCCTCTCCGGCATGGCTGGGCAGGACTGGTGATGTCGGCCATCACTGTCATCATTCTGGTCCTCTATTTTGTCATCGAGACCTTCGTTGTGGATGGCCGGGTGTGGCTGGCCGAGTGCACGCCAGTCTACGTGCAGTACTTTGTGAAGTTCTTCATCATCGGCGTCACTGTGCTGGTTGTGGCTGTCCCCGAGGGCCTGCCTCTTGCTGTCACCATCTCCTTGGCTTACTCTGTCAAGGTAATCATGAGGCTTCCGATTGGTTCCATCCCACAGACTCAGACAAGGGAGCGGGATGTGGCTGGCGTGGGGCTGAGAGACGGGAGGCCCAGGGGACGCGTGTGACATTGGGAGCATGGGAGGGTCAGGGTGGCATGGGGAGCCGCAGGCCAGCAGGCGAGCCGAGAAGGGGATCCCAGGACATCAGCTGCCTGGAGTCTGCCTGCTCCCTCAGTTTGGCCGCCACCCGGCCCAGGGCCGACCAAGGTCCCCAGTGAGCCGTCAGTGCCGCACGCACGCCACGTTTGTGTTGACCGTGTCTCGATCCCCTTCCCTTGTTGAGCTAACAACCCAAGTGCCCTCCCACCCCCTCTGTGCCCTTTGCAGAAAATGATGAAGGACAACAACCTGGTCCGCCACCTGGACGCCTGCGAGACCATGGGCAACGCCACAGCCATCTGCTCGGACAAGACGGGCACACTCACCACCAACCGCATGACCGTGGTCCAGTCCTACCTAGGAGACACCCACTACAAGGAGATTCCAGCCCCCAGCACCCTGACCCCCAAGATCCTTGACCTCCTGGTCCATGCCATCTCCATCAACAGTGCCTACACCACCAAAATACTAGTGAGCAGGCGCAGGAGGGCAGGCCGGCAGGGCTGCTGCAGGGCGAGGGCAGGGGCCGGGCTGGGGGCATGGCATGAGTATCCCAAGGGGCTCGCAAGGCCCCCTTAGGAGTTCTGAGGGACTCGGGGTGCAGCTCAGTGGTAGAGCGCTTGCTTAGCATGCACAACGCCCTGGGTTCCGCGTCCAGCACCACCAAGAAGCAAAACAAAACAAAAACAACAAAATCAAGAACTTTGGAGCAGAACCTCTGGGGTGCTGGCCGCCCCCTTCCCATCCCTGGCATGAGAGGGCGCTCTGGCTGCTGGGTGGGGCCTGGTGAATGATGGGAATTTGGCCCGCATGGGCTCGCTTTGCAGCTGGGGCAGGGCCCGTCTGGTCCACACCGGACCTTCTGCCATCCTGCCAGGGTGGCGGGCACAGCCAGGCAGGAGCCAGGGCCTGGGGCCAGCACGGGGGTGCTCGCAGCCCCCACGCCATGCTGGCTCTCCTCGCCCTGCAGCCTCCAGAGAAGGAAGGCGCCCTCCCACGCCAAGTGGGGAATAAGACTGAGTGCGCTCTGCTGGGCTTCGTGCTGGACCTGAAGCGGGACTTCCAGCCCGTGCGGGAGCAGATTCCGGAAGATAAGCTTTACAAAGTATACACCTTCAACTCGGTCCGCAAGTCCATGAGCACGGTCATCCACATGCCCGACGGTGGCTTCCGCCTCTTCAGCAAGGGGGCCTCAGAGATCCTGCTCAAAAAGTGAGTGGGCGACAGGAAGGAGCCAGGGGCCGGGCGGCTGGGGCCAGCTAAAGGGTATGCACAAAATCTCTTGCTTTATGTCTGTGGCAAAATAGGCCTAATACGCAATTGACTATTTTAACCGCTTTAAACTGTGTGGCTCAGTGGCACTAAGTGTATTCACAGTGTCAGCCGTCACTACTGTTGGTTCCAAAACGTTTCTATCACCTTAAAAAGAAACCCTGGATGCATTAAGCAGTTACTCTTCAGCCCTGGCAACCACTGCTCTGCTGTCTGTCTCTCTGGATTTGCCTAATTTGGACAAGTCATATAAATGGAATCATACACCTTGTGGCATTTGTGTCTGCCTTTTTTCCCTAAGAATAATGTCCTCATATATCAGAATTTCACTCCTTTTTGACAATTGAATACCAACCCTCCATATGGGGAAGACCATGTTTTGTTTCCCCAGTCATCCGTGGACAGACCAGGGCTGTTTCCGCAGTTTGGCTATGGTGAATAATGCCATGAAAATTCATGTACATGTTACTGAACACAAGTGTTTCAACTCTTTGGGATATATGCTGTGTTAGCTTTCCATTACTATAACAAATAACTAGATGGGCAACTTATAAAGAGAAAAAGTTTATTTTGGCTTGCAGTTTTTGGAAGTTTCAGTCCAAGGTCTGTTGGTCCCATTATAAGACACTACATCATGGCAGGGAGCGTGTAGTGGAGCAAAAAGCCACTCATTTCATGGCTGGGATGAGAAGGAGGAAGACACCACAGTCCCACAAGCTCCTTTGAAGGCACACAGCCAGTGACCTAAAACTCCCCATTAGGTCCCACCTTTTAAAGTTCCACCACCTCCTGATAGCACCAAGCTAGGGACCAAGTCTTTAAACCCATTGGCCTCTGGGAGATGTTCCAGATCCAGACTATGACAGCCCACCCCCATCCACATAGGCTCATGGCCGCCTCACAATGAAAAACGCACTCAGTCCATCTCTGAGAGTCCCCAAAGTTTTAATAATCCCAGCATTGCTCAGAAGTCCAAGTCCAAAGTCCCCTCTGGGACTCAAGGCAAACTCTTAGCTGTGAGCACCTATAAAAATCAAAAAAGAAAGTTAAACACTGCCAACATACAGTGGCACAAAGGTAAACATTCCCATTCTAAGAGGGGAGAAATAGGAAAGTCATATGGAGAGATCAGACCAAAGCAAGACCAAACCCCAGGAGGAAAAACGTTAGAGCTGAGATCTCCAGGGCCAGCATCTGGGACACACTGTGGTGGAATGTGGGCCCCAAGGATTTAAGCAGCCTCATCCTTGTGACTTTGCTGGGTGCAGCCTTCATGGCTTCCCTCAGGATTAGCTTTGCTGTGCCACACATTGCCTGCCCCACAGGCCTTCCTTTGCAATCGGGGTGGAAGCCTCCAAGGCCCCATAATTCTTGCATTCTGCATGCCTGCAAACTCCAGGATCACATGGATGATGCCCAGATCTGCTGCCAGTGTGAGCTACACCTGGGCCCCCTTGAACCATGGCTCCTGCAGCCTTGAGTGCCTGGATAGATGAACATAGGGAAAATATTCCCAGGAAAACAATTCCCTAGGTGCTTTTGGGTGAACAGGGCACTCTGGGGCCTCTCTTCTCCAAAGACTGACCTGGAAAGTCCTTGACACAAATTTGGATTTCTCCACCTCTAAGCCTGTGATGGCCATGGTCTTGCCAGTGTCTGAGATTCCCTCAGGAGTCTTTCCTATGATTCAAATGGAAAGGATTAGCTCCTTTTTAGCAGCAGTAGCAACTGCAACTGCACCCTCCTTAGCCAGAACCTCACGTATACTTCTTTTCCAGCCAAACAGCGAGTTTTCCAAGTCTCTTCACTCTGTTCCTCCTTGCTCCCAATTCTCAGTAAGTTTGGTTTAAAGCAGCCAGCAATACCCATACCATTGCTTAAATGCTGTGCTGCCTTGAAATTTCCTCCACTAGATAAATGAGCCCATCACCTTTAAAGTCAGATGCCCATTAAGTCTTGGGGCATTGACAAAATACAACAAAGATTTTTCTCGCCACAGCACCACAAGGATGAACTCTCATCCCACTGCCCACCAGAACCCTTGTTCCATCTGAAACCTCGTCAGCATAACCTGTGCTGCCTGCATCTGGTCAGCACTTGGGGCTGCCGAGCTCCCACCAGAGTGGCCAGGAGTCTCTGCTTACAGCACTCTAGGCTTTCTCTGGGCTACTACCCCAAACTCTTCCAAGACTCCTTCTGCAAAGCAGTTCTAAAGACTCTTCCACTTTGTCATTTCCAGTTACAGCAGCAACTCCACTTCTTGGTGCCAGTTTTCTAGGTACCCTCAGTGTATACGAAATTAACCATCACCTCTACCTAGGAGTGAAATTGTCCGGTAACTTTGTGCTTACATTTTTGAGACCCCTGCCAAAATGGTTTTCAAAATGACTCCACTGCCCCGTCCTCACCCGCAAAGTAGAAGTATTCCAACTTCTCCTCATCTTCACCAGTGTTTGTTATTTGCTGCTGACTGTCACCCTTCCCATCCTAGTGGGCATGCGGTGGGAAATTGTGGTGGTTGTGACTTGTGTGTCCCCAAGGACTATATCTTGAGCAATTTCCCCTGGGCTAGGTGGTGCCACGTTTGAGTTGGGTTGTTTGTCCTTTCACTGTTGAGTTTGAAGTGTTCTTTCTATATTCTGGATGCTAGATCCTCATCAGACATATAATTTGTGACTGTTTCTCCCATTCCATGAGTTGGCTTTTCACACTCTCGCTAGTGTCGACACACATGTTTCAAGACTGTGCTGAAGTTCAAGCGTCTGTCCCTGCTGTTGTGGTTCATATGGGGTTTCTTTCCGAGGCTATGAAAATGCTCTAGTTGACTGTGGTGATGCTTGTATGTATCTTTGAATATCCCAAGAACCATTGAATTGTGAGTTTTCGATGGGCAAATTGTGTGCTATGTGAATTTTATATCAATAAAGCTGCACCCTTGGCCCTGGCCTCTCTGTCCCCCATGTGCTCCTCCCGCCACGAGCCTCAGCACCGAGCCACCGAGTGCACGATTACCTGGCCACCAGCCCAGCATGCGTGACCCCAGGTGGCTCTGCCCAAGGCCACCTCCCACCTAACGCTGTCCCTGCTGGGGGTGACAGCTAGGCTTAGGTGCCCAGTCCTCTTTCCATGCCTCCCTTCCAGTGAGCACTGTGGGCCCAAGCTCTGGTCCTGGCGCTACCCTTTGCTAGCTGTGTGGACATGAGCAGGTTATGCTCCCACTGCCTCAGTTTCCCCTCCTAACATGGAGCTGGAAGGAATATTAATCTCCTGGGAGTGCTGTCCCACCCCCCATCTTGACAGCCAGTTCCCGTGTCACCAGTCTCCCTTGTGGTACTTTCCACCGAAGGTCCCATCTCATTTATTTCTTCCACCACACCTGTCTCTGTGGCTGAATCCCCCAGGCCTGTTGCTTCTGAGAAGCTCTCAGGGTCATCAGAACTTGGGCTGACACGGCTGCCACCTGAACGCATGGCCTTCAGTTTTTCCTGGAGCCCATGGGACACCTCCAAGCCTTGCATCCTCTCCCCACCTGGGTCACTCAGCCAACTGCTGGAACAAATGTCCCCAAACCAGGTGGCCTTGAACAACAGAAACTTGCCACCTCTCAGTTCCAGAGGCCAGAAGTCAGTCCAAAGTCAAGGATGGACCGGGGGGTGCACCCCGCAAGCTGTAAGGGCAGATCGCCGCCGCCCCAACTGTCTGGAGATGGCTGTCATCCTCGGTGCTGTGGCTCACAGGCCCTTCTCGCTGTCCATGTGTCTCTGCGCAGCCTGTTCTTTAGAAGGGAACCAGTCACTGGCTAAGGCCCCGCCCTGATCCGGTGTGACCGGCACTGTTTTCTCTTGCTCTCTTTCTGTCTCCACCTCCACCCCGCCACCCCTGCCCAGGTGCACCAACATTTTAAACAGCAACGGGGAACTCCGGAGCTTCCGTCCTCGGGACCGGGACGACATGGTGAAGAAGGTTATAGAGCCGATGGCTTGTGACGGCCTGCGCACCATCTGTGTCGCCTACCGAGACTTCCCTGCAGGCCAGGAGCCCGACTGGGACAACGAGAATGAAGTGGTGGGAGACCTTACCTGCATCGCCGTCGTGGGCATCGAGGACCCTGTGCGGCCCGAGGTAGCCATCCCTTTTCTGGAAGCTGACCCGGTAACTGCCTTGAGCCTGGGGTCATCCGGTGGGTGGCAGCTGGCCTTTTCCCATGTCTGGCTTTCCCAGTTGTCACCCTCTCCCTGCCAGGGTTACAGGTAGGGCAGACTGGCCAGTGCTAGAGTCCAGGAAGACTGGGTAGGGCAGTCGATGGCAGAGCTCTGAGGCCCTCCGGGGACGTGGCTGTCCCACCCAAGATCAGGGCTCCTTTAACACGCTAGACCCTGGCCCACAGAGCAGACAAGAAAGCTGCCCACTAGAGGCCCCACCTGCTTGTTCGTGGGTGGTCCCCAGGGGTGACCAAGTGGAGAGGCCTGAGGGGACACAGGTTTGGGGACAAGACGGGCACTTCTCAAACCAGTGCTCGGTTAGGTCCAAAGGAGGTTCGGGACTTCTATGGAATGTCGAGTGGCCAGGGGCAAATGCTCTGGTGGGAAGGACATTCCAGGGACATCTTTATGTGGGTGACACCGCCAGGGAAACGTGTGGCCGTGACAGATGAGGAGAGCAGGTGAGTTCAGGCACGGCCTTGACATTGGCCGCAGCTTTGCTCTTTAAAATGGGACATCTTCTGTCGTCTCACACCCTCTCCATCAGTGCCACCTCATGTCAGCCACACAGCCACCTCGATCCTGCCCATTAGCTGGAAAAGCAAATTCGTAGACTGCGCAGGCGTGATGGGAGGGGAAGCCTTGTGCCTTGGGTCATGTACTTGAGATGCCTGATTCACAAGACAGTGCTCGCCACGGTGAAACGTTGGCCACGAAACATTGTCAGCAGAGCGACCTTGAAGTCCCAAAGACACCTTGGTCCCTGAGCCCAAGCAGGGAACAGCCAGCCTGGGAGAAATGGGTGCACGCCAGGGAGCTGCAGAAAATGTCAAACGCAGGCAGGTGATAAGAAAGCCACAAGAGAGACCCCAGTTCCATGTTGCCACGGTGGATAAGAGACAGGGAGAGGCCACTCTGGACTGTGCCCCAGGGACCAGGGACGACTCCTTTCTGGCTTGAGAGTGGCCAGGTGGCAGATCACAGTGACAGAACCAGGCGGGGAGGCCAGGTGGTGCCGGGGGGAGCCAGAGGGCCTGGTAAAGCGCTTGTGCTCGGAGGCATGGGGCGGCTGCCGCCAGAAGAGGCCGTGGGGCTGTGCTCGCAGAAGCCCAGGACCAGCACCACTGATGCCAGGGTGCTGTCAGGCCTTGGGGAGAAAGCGACAGGAGGGACAGTTCTTCCCACACAGGTGAGGCACGCCACCGCCCGGGGCCACAGCTGCCAGGCCTCAGGCTCTTCATGGCCACTTGGTGGCAGCAGAGGGGTGGCACAGGAGCTGCCTAGCAGCTCACAGCCTTGTCCAGCATCCCAAGACCCTCAGAAAGCAGGAAGCATCCCTGAGGCTGGACACGCGTGTGGGTGCGGGGTTCAAGCTCCCTCCAGCAGCTGAGCTCTTCCCAAGGGATCGCTGGCTCTGTGTCACAGCCTGAGGTAGGGACCTCTGTACTCTTACCTCCGCTTTCTCCTGGCTGCTCCGGGCTGAACCTACCTTGGCCCCTCTCAGCCCGGCTGTTCTGTTATTACCAAGCACTAGGCGTGCTGCAGAGCCAAGTGGCACTCTGCCTTCCCGGCCCGGAGCTCGGAGAGGAAGGCTCATTCCGGAAGGAAATGGGTTTTTTGTTTTTTCATGTTTCGTTTTGTCTGTTTGTTCGTTTTTGGTTTTTTAGGCTTTTTGTGAGACATGGTTTCACTATGCCATTCAGGTTGGCCTTGAACCCACTATGGAGCCAAGGCTGGCCTCAAACTCACAGTAATCCTCCTGCCTCAGTCTCCTGAGTACTGGGATTACAGGCATGTGTCATCACACCTGGCTGGCTTAGGGTTTATACTGTGACATAAAAGCAGAGACAAATGAGTGATGAGCTCAGAGCTTGAGCACAAGCCAGCTGATGGCAGGGGGGCCACCCTGAGTCAGGGCCCTGGTGGACGTCAGAGACCCAGCAAGATGAGCAGGGCTGGGAGACCAACCCTGCCACCCTGCCAGCTGTGCCCAGCAGGCTGGTCCTGCTCAGAAGCTCTAGGGCTCCGTTTCCAAGCTGGAAAACAACGCTGACAGAGTTAGGTGATTCCATGGTCACCCTGGCGACCTTTGCAAACTTAAATCTGATAATCCCCTTCCTAGGCATAAAAGCTTCTGGTGGCTTCTGCCAGCCCTGCTTGTGCCACTAGGGCCTCGTCTGAGCTGTCTTTGGCCCCTGGGGCACAGTGTGGTGAAGGGGAAACTGGGGAAGGTGGCCAAGGGGTTGGAGGTGACCCCGCTGTCACCCAAGAGATCCTGCATGGGACCACACATTTGCTCCACTGCCAGCCTTGCTGGAACTCAGGGTCCTGCAGATATGGATGCAGGGAGGGGCATAGCCCCGATGTCAAACCCCTTGGGCTTGACTGGCCCCTCCCATTTATGTCATCTCTTGCAGGTCCCTGAAGCTATCCGCAAATGTCAGCGTGCTGGCATCACGGTCCGCATGGTGACCGGAGACAATATCAACACGGCCCGGGCTATCGCAGCCAAGTGCGGCATCATCCAGCCCGGGGAAGATTTCCTGTGCTTGGAGGGGAAGGAGTTCAACAGGAGGATCCGCAACGAGAAAGGAGAGGTAGCCCCACTCCCTCCCCTGCCCCCACCCCACCCCACCCCTGCGCACGCGCCTTGGCTCTGCAGTGTCCCTGTGCCTCCCCAGATAGAACAGGAGCGGCTGGACAAGGTGTGGCCAAAGCTGAGGGTGCTGGCGCGGTCGTCTCCCACCGACAAGCACACTCTGGTCAAAGGTAAGTGAGCCCTCTCCCCCTCTCCCCTGTGGGCCAGCAGCAGCACCCCTGCACTCCGTGACAATGGCTCCTGGGCACCCTGTGCCACTCTCCCCAGTGGGTCCCCAGGGCCTGCCTAGGAAACCAGGGTCCTTAGCTCTAGATCTGCTGCTTCTAGAAACTAGTGAATGAAAAGTGTCCATGCAAGAAGGGCCCATAGGGCCGGGGATATGGCTCAGTGGCACAAGCACCTGCCTGGCAAGTGCAAGGTCCTGAGTTCGATTCCCAGTACAAAAAAAAAAAAAAAAGAAGGGCCCATAGAGACTGCTACCTTGTCAAAACAGACAGAGAAACTGAGCCCCAAGAGAGGGAGACAGTTATCCAGGTCACACAGTGTGGGGCCCCTCCTTTCTACCAAGTCATGCCACCCTGGTTACAGATGGCACCAGCCCTGCCCTGCTCTGTTCTGTGTTCCAGGGATTATTGACAGCACCACGGGTGAACAGCGGCAGGTAGTGGCAGTGACCGGGGATGGCACTAATGATGGGCCAGCCCTCAAGAAGGCGGACGTGGGCTTTGCCATGGTAAGCCACTGTACCAGCCAGCCTTCCCATTGCTGGGACCAAGTAACTGACACCCACAATTTAAAGGAGGAAATGGCTTATTTGGCTCATGGTTTCAGAGGAATCAGTGCATGGTTGGCTGCTCCAACACAGGAACAGCATAGTGGGAGGGTATGAGGACCAAGGTTGCCCACCTCAGAGGCAACTGAGAAGCAGAGCAGGGGAGCTGTGCCAGAGAGGAAGTGGCCAGGGACCATGTGTCATACCCAAAATCATGCCTCCGTGACCCACTCAGACACCCAGAAGTTGACCTATCACACTTAATAGTTACAATCCACAGCTTGTCAACTTGACAAACACACATATCACCATAAACAGACTTCATCTCCAAATAAAGATAATAACAAGTTCATAATTCCACCTAACATGATACAAATATCCTTCCCATAACTGAAAATGCAAAAATCCCTTACCCAAAGTCTGAACAGTCCCAAAAGTTTTCAAAAATACAAAGACTCCTCTGAGACTAAAAACACTTAGCTGTGAACCTCTTTAAAAATAAAAATCAAATTATACCATCCCGAGGTACAGAGACACAGGGTAAACTTTCCCATTCCAAAGGAACAAATAGAGGAATAGAAAACAATTGAACCAAAATAAGACTGAAACCCAGTAGGACACATACAAGTCCTATAGTTCTGTGCCCAGCACCCAAGGCACACATTGGTGAAGTTAGAGCTCCAAGGAGGTTGGGCAGCCCCAATCTACAGCCTTTCTGGTTGCGTCTCACACGGCCTCTCTTTGGGCTGCATCTGATCACTGCCTGTGGCTTTCCTTGGCATGCATTCCACATTCCCCATATCTCCAACTTTCTGGGACTTCATTCCCACAGCTTCACACACTGGCCTTTCAGGGGCTCTTTGCCTGGTCTTCCAGACCTTCCTTTGAATTCTAAGAAGAAGTCTCCATAACCCCACAGTTCTTACATTCTGCATACTGGTAAAATCAGTGTCACATGGATGATACCACAATCTGCTGTCAGGGGAAACAGTAGCCAAGCTCCCTTGTACCATGTCTACAGCAGCCTCTCAGTGCATATCTGGCTAAGCATAGTGAAATGAATCCAAGGAAGCAAATCTCTAGGAGGTCCTTCTTGAGCAGGGGTCTCAGGGACTCTTTTTTCCAATGGAAGATTGATACTATTGCATCCTTGAGCCTGGGTGAGGTCTTGCTGACTTCTGAGATACCCTCAAGGCATCTTTCTTCTTGTTCCTGTACAAAATACTTAATATCTCTTAAGGGTACTAATCTCTTTAACAGCCATATCTCCTTTGGCTCTAACTCTACACTTCTTTTTGGGCCCTAATTTAAGGTTTTCATATTTTTCTGCTCTTTTTGCCATGATTCTCACTATAAATTGGGCTAAAAGCAGCTAGCAATACACATGCTACAGCCTGAATGTTGGGCTGCCTTAAAATTTCCTCCTCCAGATCACTTAGTCATTTATTTATTTATTTATTTATTGGGGTTTTTTTTTCCTAGTTCACCACTCTTAGTCTCCCACAAAATCTTGGGACATGAGCAAAATGTAGACAATATTTTTTTTTTAGTCAGAGTGCAACACATGTGGCCTCTAGTCCAACTGCCAATGAAGTTTCTATTCCTAACTGAAACCTCCTGAATCTAGCTTTTACTGTCTGCATTCATATCAGCATTCTGGTCTTCTAAGGTCCAACCAGAATTGCCTATCAAGCTTGACTTACAGCAGCATTCTAAGACTTTTCTAGTTGTCACCTCCAAACCATTACAGACTCCTGCAAGCCAGTTCCAAAGGCTTCTGAACTGCATGGTTGCATGTAGTCACAACAACAACCCCATTTCTCCAGTGATAATTTCCTGTATTAGCTCTCCTGTTTCTGAGACATAGTACCGGACACCTTTACTGGAAGAAGGTGAGGTTTAATTTGGCTCACAGTTTCAGAGGACTTAGCGCATGGTCATCTGGCTCCAAAACAGAGCATGACAGAAGGGTGTGATGGAGCAAAGGTGCTTGGTTTTTGATGGCCAAGAAGCAGAGCAGGGGAACTGTGCCAGAGAGGAAGGAGCAAGGGACTTGATATAGTACCCAAGTTCACACCTCCATGACCCACCCAGAAACATCAAGAAGCGTGCTTTCCTAATTGTCTAGGCATTGCTTTACCCAGTCGAGTCGGTACATCACGATTAATGGTCACGGCCAGCCCATGACCTACCAGAGTAGATGAGACCTGTGGCCCACAGACATTAGATTTACGCCCAAAAGTGGCAGTGAGGATAGGTTGCAGAGTGCTGGAAGGTTCTTTCACATCCTAGCAGTTTGGGCCTGAGTGGGCTCTGCCCATTAAGGGACATGTGTGTGATTTGCTTAAGGACACTTGATGTGAAGACACCTGAGGTGACAGTGGGGCCACGCTGCACCATTAGAAGACAGCAAGGGGCAGGGAGCTTGTCAGTGGTGCCCCCAGCCTGCCAGCACCCGCTCCCAGTCCACTCCTAAGTGGACTCCCAGCCCAAATGTGATTAGCAGAGTCTCCCGGTACCGTGTCCCTACCGCTCGTATGGAGCTAGCTCTTCCCGTAAAAGCCCGACCCTACCAAGCAGGCACGGCCACAGGCTGGCCCTGGCCCTGTAGGGAGCTGGGCTTGGCAGCAGCCTGGCCAGCCATGTCTCCACCTTGTGGAAAGGACCACCCTTCACTCAGCCCACTTTCAGTGTGGCTCGCCGGGGGCCTCGTCCAGCCTTCTCACACTCCACAGTGGAGGGGGACCAAGTCAAGCTTCCCAGCACCAAGGACGGGGCTCCGTGACCACTCTGTGTGCCGTCCCCAGGGCATCGCAGGGACTGACGTGGCCAAGGAAGCCTCTGACATCATCTTGACCGATGACAACTTCACCAGCATTGTCAAGGCAGTCATGTGGGGCCGCAACGTCTATGACAGCATCTCCAAGTTCCTGCAGTTCCAGTTGACAGTCAACGTGGTGGCTGTGATTGTGGCCTTCACAGGCGCCTGCATTACTCAGGTGGGGACCAGAGACTGCCCTTCCCATGAGCACTGGGGCTTGGCAGGCAGTTGCTGTCTGAAGCTTGGGCTGAGGAGCTCAGATCTGAGGGTCAAGTTGAGAGCAAATGTTTTCTTTCCTGTAGATTCTTCTCTTGCTTTGCTCTGCTCTGCTCTGCTCTGCTCTGCTCTGCTCTGCTCTGCTCTGCTTTGCTTTGCTCTGCTTTGCTTTGCTTTGAGACTGGGTCACATTGTGCAGTTCAGGCTGGCCTTGAACTTGCTATGTAGCCCAGGCTGGCTTCAAACTTGCAGTGGTCCTCCTACCTCGGGCCGCCAAGTGCTGGGATAATAGGTGTGTGCCACCACATCAGGCTCTTTGCTGTAGATTCTTTTTCTGAAATCAAATTCACATACCAGAAAAATTGCCATTGCATGGTACACAATTCAATTCAGCTGTTTTTTAGCATATTCACAGTATTGTGTGGCCATCGCTTCTCACTAGTTCCAGAACGTGCTCATGGATCCTAAAGGAAACCCTGTACCCATTGGCAAGCACACCCTCCCCTCAGCCCAGACTCTGTGGAGCTGCTGGTGTGGACATTTTATGTGCATGGACTCAAGTCGTTTGTGGCTAAAAAGGAACCCACATGGCGCTTGCCATTCCTGGCATCTGTGTACACACACTGTCTCACTCCTGGGCCCCGTGAGGCCCGTGCCTGACCCTTGGCAGAGCTCCTCCCCTCCCACAATGGTCCTGTTCACCTCCCCCAGGTTCTGTTTGCTCCATGTTGGACAGTCATGATTTCTTTTAAAAATGGAGATCTAGTTTACATGACATAAACTTCACCACAACAAACATTTGAAAATGTACGATTCGGTGCTTTTTAATATATTCACAGTGTTGTAGAATCAGGCCCACTAGCAGCTCCCAGGACATTCTCGTCACCCAAAAGGAAGCCCTGCACCCATCAGCCTTCACCCCTCAGTCTCTTCCCCCAGTCCTAGGATCCCGACTCTGCAGTCTCCGTGGACTTGGCAGTTCCGGAAGTAGCCCAAGAATGGAGTCATGTGATGCATAGGCTCCTGCCTCAGGCTCCTTCGAAGCCAAGTTTTATAGAGCAACCCAGCAGGCATAACAAGAAGGTGGCCAGCTTTCCTGTCACTGGGTCACAATACCTGACACCCAGAACTTCAAGGGTGTCTGTTTCATTTGGCTCATGGTTTCGGGGAACTCGGTCAATGTCGGCTGGCTCCAAGGCAGGAACATCATGGTAGAAGGACGTGGGTGAAGCAAAAATGCTCAGTTCTTGGAAGCTGGGAAGAAGAGCAGGGGAACAGCACCAGCTAGGAAATGGGCTGAGGCCCAGCTCTAGACTGCCAAGTCACACCTCCACGACCCGCCCGACACACCCACAGGGATGCTGCACCAATCCCCCAGGCAGACCCCAAAGCCAGTCAGGGTGACACTGCACCTCAGCCTCCACCGCAGGGCAGATTCCGAGCTTTGGCCTCTTCCTGTCCCCAGAGAGGCAGGCAGTACAGCCATTACTGTGGTCCTGAAAGGCAGCGCCGAGTCCTTGGGTCACTTTGCAGGCTGGGGTAACCGGCTGGGGCTTTCAGCCTCCTAAGGACTCGGACACCTTTGAGATTACTTTCAGAGGTGGCCAGAGGAGGGATGTGGCAGGAACCTGAAAGCCCGGCGGGAAAAGCCTCCCACCCGAGGGGGCCGCCTGGAGACGGCCCGCGGCCTGTTCTTCCCTGTGAGGTGGCCAACGACTCCCCCTCTCCGCAGGACTCCCCACTCAAAGCCGTGCAGATGCTGTGGGTGAACCTGATCATGGACACCTTTGCCTCTCTGGCCCTGGCCACGGAGCCCCCCACGGAGTCGCTACTGCTGCGGAAGCCGTACGGCCGCGACAAGCCCCTCATCTCCCGCACCATGATGAAGAACATCGTGGGCCACGCCGTCTACCAGCTCACCATCATCTTCACGCTGCTCTTCGTCGGTAGGTCGGCGCCATCGCTGACCCTGCAGCCCCGGGCCCCGAGTGGGACACACGGCGTCAGTGTCCCCAGCACACACAGAGAGGGACGCAGCAGTGGTTTCTCCCGAGCGATGACCGGGGAGGGACGGACGTGTGCCTGTGCCCGTGCCCATGCCTCCCATCAGCCACTGTCGCTGCGGCTGCTGCCGCAAGTCCCCTCAGTCCCCGCGCCCTCCTCCCGCAGGGGAGCTCTTCTTCGACATCGACAGCGGGAGGAACGCGCCGCTGCACTCGCCGCCCTCCGAGCACTACACCATCATCTTCAATGCCTTCGTCATGATGCAGCTCTTCAACGAGATCAACGCGCGCAAGATCCACGGCGAGCGCAACGTCTTCGACGGCATCTTCCGCAACCCCATCTTCTGCGCCATCGTGCTGGGCACCTTCGGGATTCAGGTAGCAGGGGCGGGCACGCTCCCGGGCCCGGGACCGTCCCCAACCCAGGCCTGTTTGTCTCTGTTCCCAGAGGCAGCCCCCCCACCCCGGTTTCCCATAAACTGTGCCCATGCCAACCTCTGACACTGCTGGGCCAGCCTGATTTAACTGTGGGGTCACCAGGGGTTAGGGCCCGCATCAGCACAGCCTCCCTGCGAGTCTGCCCAGCCCTGTCATCCCCAGCTCCAGCTCCTCACTCCTGGAAGTCTAGAAGCTTCTTTTGGAGATGCCTGCTGTACCCAAGGCCAGCATGCTGAGCCCTCTGCCCGGCAGAGGTGGCGGGTCCTAAAACAGTGACTTGGAAAAAATCCCGAGTGTACTAAGGTCCATGGGCACACAGGAAAAGGGACACAGTGGGCTTGGGGACAGCTACTGTGAGTGGCTCCTGCCCACTCTGGCACAGGGGACTGTCGCTGGTTGCCCAGCTCCTGGCTCCAGGAGGCAGGGGTAGCCTCCAGACCACATGGCCGCTCTGGGAAATGCTTGCCCAGTGAAGAAGAGGGAGCAGAGCTCGAGGCGGGTGACTCTCGTGTTATGGGCAACATGACCCTTCTGTTAGTGGGCAAGCTGGGCAAGGTAACCTTCCTGTTACAGGCAAGGTGAGCATCTGTCATGGGCCATGTGACCCTCCTGTTGGGGGCGAGGTGGCCCTCCTGCGCCGGGGCCTGGTGTGTGTGCCCGCAGGGTGTGTGCTGGCAGAGGCCGGGCGCATACTCAGTAGCCGCACCTCACCCGGAGCCGGGTTCGCTGAGGCCGCGTGCCGTGCACACTCTGGTCTGTCGTGGCACCCCTGGCCCGTGGTCAGCAAGTCAGAGGAGCCACCTTTAGGTGCTTGCCGAGGGAGATGGAAGGGAAGGGTAACCTCCCCGAGCAGCCACGAGTGGGCAGGCAGGGGCTGCGGGCGCACAGGGTTGGGCTGCTGTGCCCGAGGCGGGGTCCGCAGCCGCCACACCCGCCCTCCCACCCCTCTGCAGATTGTCATCGTCCAGTTCGGCGGGAAGCCCTTCAGCTGCTCTCCGCTGTCCACAGAACAGTGGCTCTGGTGCCTGTTCGTCGGCGTTGGGGAGCTGGTCTGGGGACAGGTGAGTCTCCTGCTCAGCTTTCTCCCCCACCCACTTCCAGTCAGCTCTGCTTTGGCACCGGTGATGGGCAAGATGCCAGGCAGCCTGGGCAGCTCAGGGTCGCCCTGCCCAGACTCCCTGCCCTGCAGCCTCAGAGCCTGCACCCGTGACATACTGTGACCTGGGGGACACCTGTGACATACTGTGACCTGGGGACAAGGTCACAAATGACACTTCAGCACAGCACATGCAGAAGACATAGCTGGGCTGTCACAGCCCCAGGAAGCCACCCCTTCCCGTGATAGCAGCCCAAACTTGTTCCCGGCTTGGAAAGTCGCCACAGGTTTGAAATTCAAAATCTCCCCGCTGACTAATCTGCCAGACCAAGTCAAGGTCTCGAGAAAGTCAGGATTCTGACCTATGGAAAATGAAACAACGCTGTGTCCAGACCTGTGCGCTGCAGGTGACAGCGATCAGATGAGGAAGCAGCAGCCTGGGTCACAAGTGACCTCACCAAGTGTCCTGGTGTTCCCGGACACTGGCACAGACATTGAGGCCACAGTGCCTTCTCTCTGGGTTCCAGTCAGCGTGGGCTACTGCAGCACTGTGCTATACCCTCAGCCCCTTTTTATCTTTTATTTTAAGACAGGGTCTCACTGAGTCACTAAGTTGCCCAGGCTGGGCTTAACTCGTGATTGTCCTGCCTCGGCCTGCCTTGGTGCTGGGATTACAGGCATGTGCCACTGTGCCTAGCTCCTCTTTTTTAGGCAAGCACCCTAGCCCCGACCTGTACCTCCAGCCTCTTTCTATCTTATTTTGAGACAGGATCTGACTAAGTTGCCCAGACTGGCCTCAAACATGGAATCCTCCTGCCTCAGCCTCCCAAGTAGCTTTAGGGGTGTGTCCACCCCTAGATGGCCCTAAATCCTGCCCTTTGCCTCAGTGAGCCACATCCTCTCAGGCAGGACGGCCCAGGGTCCCTGAGAGCCTTCTCAGGTTGCCATGGCAGCTCGGAGAGGTTCCCTGGCCAGATGGGGCTCAACGAAGGACACGAGGGCCGCAGGCCCGGGTTGCCAGAAGGTGGGAGCTCTGGTCTCTCCCCGCCCCCCGCGGGGCCTACTCTCATGGTCACCTCTGCTTGCTGTCCCTCGACGGGGGCTCCCGCAGGTCATTGCCACCATCCCCACCAGCCAGCTCAAGTGCCTGAAGGAGGCGGGCCACGGGCCAGGCAAGGACGAGATGACTGACGAGGAGCTGGCCGAGGGGGAGGAGGAGATCGACCACGCCGAGCGCGAGCTGCGCAGGGGCCAGATCCTCTGGTTCCGCGGCCTCAACCGGATCCAGACGCAGGTACGCGGCCACCCACCTCCCTCCTCCGCAGACTCTGCCCGCACGGGTAGCAGCGGCTCCGGCCTGCCCTCAGCCACCCCGCTGTGCCTGCCGCTGGCCGCGGTTCTGGATGGCCTCCTGGACACCTACCTCGGCAGCCAGGTGCCCCCAGAGCGGGCATGGGTGCTGACAGACGCTGTGTAGGTGACAAGTGGTCATCTGCTCTGCTTGGCGGGGCCTGCCCTGGCATGTGGGCACATGGCATTCTGGAGAGGTTCTGTTTGGGAGGTGGACTCCACTACCGAGTTGGTCCTTCCGTTTGCCCAGATGTCAGGGCTGGCCAAGCCCAGGCCACTGGCTACAGTCCCTGAGGTCACATGGCCAGGACTGCAGCCCAGCAGTAGGCACTGCTCCCCACCCCTGCCTCTTGGTGGCTGACTTCCTTCCAGAATGTTCCACACTTGCCACTTCTCCACATGCTTCCCCTGAGCCTTCTGTCCCCAGCCTGCAAGGCCTCCTTCCACTCCATCCTCCCTGCTTCCCAGGCTCCCTCTGGAGGCACCACTGACCCTGCGGCCCTGTCTGTGTCTCCCTCATCCCGTGCCCTCACTATGGCAACCTCACCTCCTGCCTGGCCCTTGTGCCGCCCTGCTGACACGAATGGCCCTCGGAGGGCGGGAGGAGCCTGTGGTGGCCCGCCAGGTTCCCTGGGCCCTGTCATACTGCACCACTCCCCTGCAGCCTCCAGGTGGCCCTGGCCCTCTCACCAGCTTCTTCTCCTGCAAGGCCCTGACCGCCTTCTCCTGGGTGACAGTACCACTGGCCCTGACCGAGGTCCTACCAGCTTAGGCAGGGCCACACTCAGTAAGTCCCTCTTGGGAGTCTGTCTGGACAGCTGGGCGCAGATCTGAGGACACACCCCTCCTCAGTGTCTGCATCCAGCCTGGCTGCCACATGCGGCCAAGGCCACATCCCCAAGCTGTCCTTGTCCCCAAGTCCAGTGTTTCCTCCCAGTAGTATGATGGGGCCACTCTTCCCAGGGAACCCAGCTTGCCTTGCTCCTCTGATTGCACACCTTGCCCCGGACTGGCAAAGCTGTCCCCATTGTCCTGACGGTGGCCCACAAGGCCTTGCCATTCCCTGTGACCCTGGCTCCCACGCTGGCCACCGCGCTTGTCCGCTTGCTTGCTGCTGGGGGCCGCTGCGTGCGGCAAAAGCCTGTGGCCCCAAGCCTGATGACGCCTCTCCTGCCACCGTGGGGCCCTGAGTCCCCGCACGTCAAAATGCCACAGAGTCCCCAAGACCACCCCCAGGACTCCTGTGGGGCGGGGGAGGTGGCGCCAAGGAAGTCCAAGGCCCCAAGGGGCTCCTCCGGCCAAGACCCAGGAGGCGGGGCTGGTGCCCTGAGCACCTCTCCCAGCCAAGACCCTGAGGGCGCCCTGGGGGTGAGGGAGACAGCCCCTGGGGTCTCCTCTCCACGGGGATGCTGAGGCTTCGAGCCACTCCCGCCGGACAGGCCAGGTGCGCCGCAGGGAGTTTCTTCTTGTTCCTTGAAATAAATATTTAGGTGCTAAATTTAAAGTTAAGAATGTTAGAAGGAAAGCAGCCCTGTGTCTTCCCCAGCGCCCCTCTGAGCTGGGGCAGGGGAGCTCTTATCTGGAGGACCCTCAGTTCTGCCACAGAGCCCAGGGCTGGCCTGAGCCTGGGACGGGCCCAGCAGGACCGTGCTCCTTGTGGGCCTGTCTCACTTCTGTCCGGCGGCATCCGTGGTGACCTGTCCATCTGTGTGTGCCTGTGGGCTCCTGGGTGTTCCCTGATGTTCTGTTGGTCCCCAAGGGGAGGGACGGCCCAAGGTCACCAGCGAGAGCCAGAGGCCCAAGTTCCTGTGCCTGGCCCCTGAGCACCCTCCTCAGATTTCTGGATTTTATGAACCACACGATTGTTCCCCAGATTTCAGAGGCCTCCACGAAGTTTTCTGTTGCCAAGCAACACACTACCTGCTCCCACCGCCAGTCCGTAGTAACGCAGCAGGCATCAGGGCGCCAGGCTGCTGAGGGCTCGGGCTTCCAGGCGGAGGGGAGGGGGCCGTGGCAGTGTCTTCAGTGATAGCGATCCCTTGGGCATACCGTGCAGAGCCAGGTGAAGCCAGCGCAAATCCAAGATAGGAGAGTCATGTGTCCTGTCACCTGTCACTTCAGCCGCAGTAACAGTCCTCCCTTGAGAGAGACCCATCTCCATAGCCTAGAAACCTTAAACTCCAGACAGGAGACGCCCACGGGAGACCTTGACGCATCGCATCCGTCATCCTCCCTCCCCGTGCTCCGTGCTATCCCCCCAGCCCGCCCTGCGCGTGCACTCACAGAGTGGGGTCCCCTGCCCCTCAGCAGATGGAAGTGGTGCTGGCAGGTGGAGTAGGGTGACGAGACTTGGCCACTCCGTGTCGGAGGTGGGAATGGCATCCATTTGTGTTTTGGTTGGGGGGTCTGAACGCTCAAGCTGCCTTCTTCCGAGACCCACGTCAGACACCCAGGTGGACCTGGTGGCCGCCACTCAGCCACCGCAGGGCTTGGGGCGGGTGGGGCAGGCAGTGAGGGTGCTGCAGGCCCCAGAAGCGCACGCTGGCTTCGCTGCTTATGTTATCAGCCAACGCCATGGTACTTCCAGGAAGTCAGAGCTGCCCTCTCTAAGGCCAGAACGTGTCCCCATCCTGACACCAAAGCGCCCCCGCCGGTCAAAAGCGCAGTCAGAAATGCAGAGACATTGGATTCATCCTCAGGGCGCTCGGCTTTGCAGACCACTTCCCTTCCAACTTCCGGGAAGCTTAGAGGGTGGAGACAAAGCAGCCTCGCACCCTGCTCCCCAGTCGTCCTTGCCTGCATGACCATGGGTCCAGAGAGGGCACCCTAAGCCTGAGCCCCGCCCCGCCCCGCTGGTCTGTGCAGGGTCCTCGGTAGAGGCAGGGTGCCGGCCCCTGCTTCACAGCGGGGTGGGCTGGTGTAGGGACAGGCCCCGGAGCCCCTGCTTAGTGCGCCGGGGATGAGGAGCTGGAAGCACCCCCGGGAGTGCACCAAGCCGCTGCCCCAGAGAGCCTGCTCTAACGGCAGCGTGTCACATCCCTCAGGTGCGTTGGGGTGGCACAAAAAGGCTGAGAGCTACCAAAGTAGAATAACAGAGCACTGGCAGACACAGTACTGACTGGCGAGTGGCTCAAGTGCACATGGCGAGCGTGAATGCACGCGACTCTTGGCGACACATGTCAGCCCCCTCCCCAACCACTGAGCATCTGCCCAGCGAAGCCTCTCTCTGTCACGGCCCGGTCAAAAGCATTGGCAGCTAGCTCCTGGCGAGCGGGGCTGACCTAGCTGAGGCCTCACTGTGGCGACATGTCCCCAGTGTGGCCCCCGTCCTCACCCAGCCCTGCCCCGTGCCACAGCGAGGAGTGCAGTGCAAGCCAACCTTTATCTCGTTTTCTCTCCCACAGATGGAGGTAGTGAGTACCTTCAAGAGAAGCGGGTCATTTCAGGGTGCCGTGCGCCGGCGGTCTTCGGTCCTCAGCCAGCTCCATGACGTAACCAATCTTTCTACCCCTACTCGCGTAACTCTCTCTGCCGCCACGCCCACCAGCGCTGCCGGCAGTGAGTCTTGACTTCCCTTTTCTCTCATAAATGGCATCTGGGGGAAGACAAAGGCCCCCGCTCTGCCTTCTCTTTTCCAGTCTTGCACTTCCGCTCACCGTGGCTTTTCCGCTCCTTCTCTGCCGCCCTGTCCAGCCCTCCCGCCAGACGGCGCCTCTCCAAAGCCACATTCTTATGAAATGTACGAACCCAAGGCACTGCCGGGCCTGCCATCCTTTGCTTGGTGGGGGTTTTTAGTTTGCGTTCAGTGCTCCTCCTGCCATTGATATCCTTTCCTCGAACTTATCCGTATGTGCCGACGGTTCTTCACGAACTCAGGCCTCGTCCAGTGGCGTCTGGTGGCAGGTGGGGACCTCGCTGGCTCGCTCGCTCGCTCGCGTCCGGTGCTGAGGGTCAGGGAGCGCCCGGCCTGGGGCCGGGGTGGGTGGCAAGCGCCTGCCGGGCGTGTGGCATCGTTTGCAGCTGAAGAACGAAGGCGGCAGTTTCCAGCCTTTTCCTTGAGGTGGCTTCCAATGGATGCCACCTGTCCCCTGAGAAGTAGGGTGGCCACCCTGCCTTGTGTTCCCGAAGCACCTTTGCTCTTTCCAAACAGGCCTCGGGACTGCCAGGTCTCAGCCCGCCCTGGGGCGTCCTTGCCCCCTTCCTCTGAGGAGCCCGGAGAAATCCCTCCCTTCAGCACGGTTCGAACTTGGGGCTGTCCCAAGTAGGCAGAAACGTCCCTGACTGCTCACATCTTTCCACAAAGACAAAGCCAAGGCCACTAGACCTCGGACCCCGCCACCCTCCGCTTCCCCCAACAGGAGACAATGCAAGGGACCAGGTGGGGTCCCCTCCCCCCAGGGGAAGCTCGCTTTTTGTAACGAACTCAGATTTCAAAGAGCAAACGCTAGACCTTGGAGCGCCAGCCCAGAGCCCCGCCGGGCAGTGCCACCTCTTGTTTTCCTTCCAGTGAGCCCCACAGCTCCCCGGCCACCACGCCGCCCCTAACCACGCCTTCTTCCCATCACAGCCGCTTCCAGTTTCTGTTGGCTTGATTTCTTTCTTTTCTTTTGTCTTTTCTTTCTTTTGTTTTTTTTTTGTTTGTTTGTTTGTTTCATTTTTTTCTTTTTCTTTTTCTTTAGGAAATGGCGAGAGGTCGCCAGTGGGGGGCGCCCCTCTTGCTTAAACTACTCTTTTGGGTCACTCTGCCCTTTAAGGAAAAGATGAGGGCCACCCCAGGGACAGCACATTCGTGCCTGCCCACACCCCCTTCTCCAGCTTGCTCGTCTGCCCGCTAGTCCACCCACCCGGGCCGCACACACTGGCTGACACCTGGCCTCTGGGAGGCTCCGCCAGGTCACCTACACACCGCACCAGCGTGTGGCCCTCCAGCACACCTCAGCCAGGCCTCGGGTGCGCACAGCACCTTCCTTCCTGGGAACTCGGGGTCAAATGGGCGGGGGGGGTCCCATCCTTTCCTCCCTCCATAGTTTTCTTTGTCATCTCTCTGCGCTTCCTGTCTGTCTGTCCATCTGCCCCCTGTGGACTTGGGGGAAGACAGCTGACAGGGCCCTCTCTCGTGCCCCTCACACCTTTTCCACAGCTCGGGCTGGTCCCACTGGGGCTGGGCCAGCCTCGGTGACACTCCTGTCCCAAACCTGCACTCACTGGGCGATGCCTGCGGCCCTGGGTTGGGGGCAGCCTCTCTCTTTCCTTCTCTTGCTTCCAGCACTCTCCTCCCTCCCCTTCCTTCCTCCCGCAGCCATCTGTCCCTCCCTTCCCATCTCCGGAGCCCTGCAGCGCGCGGTAAGTAGAGTGGGAGGACTCCGCCCCTCCACCCATCTTGAGCCGCTCCCAGGGCCCTAGGGCCTTCTGAGGGTGCCAGTGACCTCTTAGGCCCGTCCCGCTAAGCAGCAGCGCCTCAGCGAGGCCTCCAGGCGGGAGGAAGTTGCTCCTGCCATCACCACTGCGTGGCAGGTCGGTTTAGAATTCAGAACCCAAGCCCCACTCTTAAATTTGGGGAACCACAAGAAATTCCCGAGCCCAGCACTGTCATCTTATGAGTCAAGGGAAGGCAGGTGCCCACAAAGCCCAGGAGCTGCCCATGGCTCCCTAGGCAGGTGTGCCTGGCAGAAGGGACCAGCTCCGCCCTCCCTATTGCCTTGGAACCTTCTAGAAGACCAGAGTTGCTCGGAAGAAAGGCAGGGTGAAGCCATGACAGAGCACCCCAGACTCGAGGTGGTGTACACAGTGGTGCGGTCACAGGCTGGTGACCAGGCCCAAACACGCCGCGAGTCGCGGGGTCCTGGGAAAGCCACAGTTCCACCCATACGCAATGTTCTGTCCTCTTTTTGCCCACTCCAGGCCCCAAGGAGGCCCAAGACACTGGAGGGGCCTCCAGAGAGAAGGCCACTGGCCCCGCGTCCTCACGGCCAATGTGGGAAGTGGCTGGAGGGACAGAGCGAGCAGGATCCCGGGCTCTGGTAGCACCTGTGCCGCATGCGCACACACCCTCTGCTTCCAGACTCGAGGGCGCCAGCACTGTGCCCACAAAGCGCACCATCACACCGCACAGGCTGCGACCCCGACTCCCAGCTCCAGAACGGCCTCTGCGCCCGCTTCCCGCTCTCAGCCACCTCCCGCCCTGGCCTAGGCTGCAGGGCCGCTGCTGCGTTCACGGAGCCTCTGAGATCGAAGGGCCCTGAACACTAGGGAACTTCAAAATCCTGCTCCCCGGAGGGGTGTGCAGCAGACAGCCCTCCCAGCCGAGCGCGCACTCACGCTGAGGCTGCCGGAGTCCCAGCGTCTCCCCACGTGGTGCCAACAGCTCCCGGTGCACCTGGAGGCGGGGTGTTGGGGTCACTTGGACCAGCTCAGGTGGAAACGGGAGGCAGCGTGTGACCCCTGAGAAAACAGCCTTGCATCCTGGAACCACCACAGCCTCTCTGAGGGCTCTGGTGGCCCGAGGTCCCGCTGTGTCTGTTTTCAGTGGGGACACACAGCTGTGCCTGGCCCCTCCCCGCCCCCCACAAAGCCTGTTCTCTAATGGCCCACCGTGATGGCCCTCTCACTCCAACTGGCAGGCAAGCCTGCCCGTCCCTCCTGCAGCAGTTCAGGGCCTCTGTACTTGAATGCTGCCGGACTGGCTCCTGACTTAGCCCAGCAGAGGGCAGGCGGCTGGGGGCTCTGATCCCCTGTGGCCAGAGGGGGACCCTGCAGGCGCTGACTTTTGAATGATCACGTGGAAACAGATCACAGCCCTGCTGTATCTCAGCTGGCCTTTGCAACATGCAAAGCCTCTGTCCACTGGGACCAGACGCCACCAGGTGAGGCGCCAGTGGCTCTGCTTGGACACAGCTGTCCTGAGCCTGGGGGGATGTGCTCAGCAGGCCCACATGGAGGGAGCTGGCCAAGCGAAAGCCCCCTTGCTTTCTGCAGTTGGCACCACTGTCAGGAAGTGAAGTGATGTTGAACGGAATCTCCCGGCTGGGTTTCTGGGAGTGGTGTATTGACATTTTCTCATAGATATGTGACAGTGTGCACCCCGCTTCCTCTGCACCAGGAAAAGCAATGGGGGCCCTGCCCCTGTGCGAGGCCTTCCTGGAGCACAGAGAAAGAAACGTTTGAGAATTCTTAAAGCATATGTCAGTGCAACTTGGGAACCCCCAGGAGTCCCGCTCTGAGCTTCTCCCAGCATGCACTGGGAGCAGAGACTCAAGACAGGCAGGGCTTAGCGAGGCTTTCTCCTGTGCCCTTCCTTGTCTGGCCACCTGAGCAGCCTGGACTCAACTACTGATGTCCAGAGCGCAAGTCTGGGCTCGCGTGGTTCCAGGAACACCAGTTACATGCAGGCAGAATGGAAGGCGACTGTCATGAAACTTGCCAGTGCGCACAAAGCTGTCTTTAGTGTCTGCCGTGATCCCTCTGCAAAAGGGGCAACTCTGGAGTTCATATTTTCCCCTGGCCACTCCCCCACCCCAGAGAAAGGAAGCTGAAGCCGACTTCTGACCCATCTCTGCTCCCTAAGAGAGTTTGGAAGGCAGCGGAGGGGCTGGAGGGGGCTCCCCAGCACCCCAGCAGCAGTGGGCAGGCGGGCTTGATTTTCACCTGAAGAACTAGCAGGAAGAGGGCAAAGCAGCCAGGCAGTTTGTCATTCCTGTCATCGTCGCAGCTCAGGGGTCTTTGCTTTCATGTCTCTCTCCTTTCGTTTCCTTTTTCTGTTCTTTTACTGGGGCCGGTGTCCCCTGGGTCCCTTGATTGTCACCCTCCTCTTACACCCCTGCCACACCCCCCTCCCTACCTATCACCGGAGGCCTCCTGAGAATGGACGGGCACTCCAAGGCCCTGGGTGTCTCCTCCAACAGCAGATGACCAACAGGGAGGGAGCTCAGTTTGGATGGTCCTTGGCCTCCGAAGGCCGTGAGGATGGACATTTCAGCTGCGTTAAGTGTGAGGACAGAGGCCAGCCATGGATTATCTGCAGTGGTCTAGGGCAGGGGTCGTGGTCTGACAGGGACAGGGGAGGCTCCTACTTGGAATGTTCCAGAACAACTCCAGCCAGCTGATGACAAAGAAGTGGGTGGAGAGGCTCAGGAAGTTAGGGACCAGGTGGATGAGTCCCTGATGTTCTGAGCACCTTGCTGGGTGCTGGGGTTCTTAGTGAACCCCACAGACAAACCCCTGCCCTGGAGGAAAATGCTCTAGCAATAGGCTGAGGCGTGAATAATGGGGTATGGGGCTTGTTTGAAGTGGAAGGGGGAATGAGGGTGCTGGGGGGACAGGAAAGTGCTCGCTGAGCGGGGAGAACATTCTGGAACAGCCAGTGTGCGCCATGGCCTTCAGCATTTTGAACACTACTATAGGTGTATGTCCCTCCCTGTCCTTCCCAGGGCGCACCTGCACCCGGCTCTGTCCTCGACAGCCTGCCACGCTGAGGAGAGACGAATGGGGTGGGGGGCAGCAGGCCCTACCCCATGGAGGACCTCTGAGGGCAGTGGAGGAAATAAAGCATTAGCAGCCCCCTCGGGGCACAGAAAGTGGGGCGGCAGCTGCAGGGAGGTGTGCGGCCTGCGGGATAAAGGGGCGACCTAGATGAGGACAGAGGAGATGGCAAGGCCACCCGCCCGGGACACTTCTCTCCAGCAGACTGCTTTGATTTCCTAGAAACTACACTATGGGAAGGTGGGCCGTGGGGGGTGGCATTCAATGAGGGCCAGTTCTGTCACCTGCGAGAATATTTCAAGTCAGGTTGGGGAGCAACAGGGTCTGGCTCTGTGGCCAGCAAGAGCTTGGAAATGTCCCTAGGAGAAGGGTCAATGCCAGCCGGCACAAGAACCTTAGCCACAACCCTTAGCCAGGAGCTGTGTGCCAGGCACCGAGGAAAGAGCGGTGCTCAGGTATCTTTCAGGGGGCTGTGGGTCCCCAGGGGCCTCCAGGACCCCAGGTGACAGTGGAGACGGGGAGGGGCATGCGACACACTGACAGCATAGCACGCAGGCCCAGTGCTGGGCTCTGGGAGGGTGAGGGGCAGGCAGCTGGCAGCATGTATGCAAGCGGCCTTGGATGTGGGGAGGGGAGATCCCCAGGGGGCAGCGGGGGCAGCAGTCTCTCGATCTCAGGAGGAGCCCGGCTGCAGGTTTAAGGATGGACACAGTGCTCTGTTGGGCTGTAGGTGGCACTGCCAGCCCGGAGGGTGGCGAGCTCCCCTTGGGAGGAGTAGAGATGGGGACACATCGCAGGCAGGAGCCTGAGAAGCAGGGGCCAGTGTGCCCTGTGGGCTCAGCCCGGGACCCCAGGATGGGAACACCACTCCAGCCTGGGGCCTTGGGGACGCCTCAACTACCAAGGCCCCAAGCCTGGCCTCCAGGATGGGCCTCTCAGGAGCATTCGCTGGTTTTCAGGGAGCCCGTTTCCCAGAGGCTGCCTGCACCCTTCCACCTTCGGTGAGGCAGGCTAAAAACACCCCATCAAGAGACCAATATCGAGCCATCTTTCAATAGCCCCAGATCCGAGTCGGGGAAACAGGCCGGAGCGGGGCTGAATCACCATCAGCTGGACTTGGGCTGGGCTTCAAACCCTCTAAGGGCTGCGCGGGCTGTGCCCGGCAGATGACACTTGAGGTGCACCAGGGCATGGGGCGGAGCCGGAGCGGAGGGTGCAGAGGCGGAGGCGGGAGGGGCAGGGACTGCCCTGTGGCCTCAGCTGCCCTTTGCCGGGAAGGACTTTGGAATTCAGCCAGGTGCAGTGAGACCAGCGGATAGGTTTGAGCAGGGGCCTAAGCATGTGACCCGGGTCCAAATGAGGCTACCGGCTTGGCAAGGAGAAGGGTGTGGCCAAGGTCGTGAGTGCATTAGTGTTGAACTTCTGAAACACGTCCAGGGTCGAGGGAAGCTGTGTGCAGGTTTTTCTCTTTCTGGCGACTTGGGCATGGCTAACAGCTGGAGAAGGTGATAGCGCTGGTCACCAACACTCCAGGCCTGGCCCAGAGACCCTAACCTGTGGGGCCACATCTGAACTGGCTGCATCTTTCCTCATTAAAACTGTCAAGGGAGTCTCAACATCTGTGTTACCCCTATTTCAAAAACCTTCCTGGGACAAAGGCTTGAGAGAGAGCGGCTGACCATCTGTAATCTAGCAGATGTGGCTTCAAGACGGGCATGGTGGCGCACCCCTGTAATCCCAGCACCGAGAGGCTGAGGCAGGAGGACCATGCGTTCAAAGCCAGCCTGGGCTACATAGTGAGGCTCTGACTCAAAAAAACAAAACAAAACAAAACAAAACAAAAAAGAAATAATAAAATAAAACGATGTGGCTTTACCAAGTTCAGGAAAATCCTAAGTGAATTTCAGATGTAGAGCTAGAAAACTCGGATTCTATAGGACTTCCGGCTCACTTTTCCACACTCCCAAGACTGGTTTAGGAACTGTGCTTGTGCCTGGAGGGCTGAGAGGGGTTCCTTGTAGCCAGGGTGATTCACTGTCTAAACTGGGGCGAGTCAGCTGCTCCCGTAAAGGACCAGAGTAAATCGACTGGGCTTTGTGGGTCACTCTCTGTTGCAACTCTGGTGGCCCAGCTGCAGCACGGACCGCCCCTGGATGAATGGCTGCAGCCCTGTGCCAATAAAACTTTATTGACAAAGCCGGCAGAAGCCCCGTCCCAGGCCCTGGGCCTGGAAACCACACCGGCTCTCTTAACGTGCCTGCCCCTCACATAAGAGGGGGGCTCACTAGGACCCGTGGATCCCCAGGGAGGGCAGCTGGCTGTGTGTGAGCTGGGCCAGGGGCAGAGGACCCAGTGGCAGGGCGGCCGTGCTGCTCTGGTGGCTGGAAATGGGCCGAGCAGGAAGGTGCAGGGGGAGAGAAGCCGGGGCAGCAGGCGGCAGAGCTCCGCCTGTGGTGCAGGGCACGCGACCGCGAGCGGACGCCCTCAGACGCGCAGCTGCGGCATGGGGCTGAGCGGGCGTGGCGGAGGCTGTCTGCAGCCTGGGCGTGCAGGTGGGGGACCCAAGCCGGTGCGGCGGGCGCGCACAGAGCAGGACGGAGGAGGCGGGGCCAGGGCAGCTGGGGAGGCCGAGGAAGGCCAGGCAGGAGCAATGTCAGGGAGCCTTGAGAAGTGTCCAGAAGGGGGAGGTCAGCCGTGTTGGGTGCGCCCGAGGGATCAGTTAAGGTGAGGATGCAGAGCAGCCACCGGCCTCCCGATGGGCCTGGGTGTGGCGGGCACGGGCTGCAGCCCCCAGAGCCGAGGGGATGGAGGCCAGGTCCCCAGAGAAGCTTGAAGGGAGCCATGCAAGGAGGCCAGGCCCCGCCCTCCCCACACTCTCCCCCGTTCTAGTCTTCCCTCCTTTCTCCCCACTGGAATTCAGACCAGGCAGCCTCAGGGGGCCCCGTCAGGGCCTGGGGAGGTAGTAGGCCCGGGCTAGGCCGGCCGCTGCCTGCATGCGGGTGTGTATCGCCAAGTCCGAGGCCCAGCCCCGCGAGCCCCCGCCCATGCCCCCGGATGCACACCCATCGTGTGACGGCGCCCAGCCGCTGACCTCTCTTTTCCTCTCTTCCCCCCGCCCCGCCCCTCCAGATCCGGGTGGTGAAAGCATTCCGTAGCTCGCTCTATGAAGGCCTGGAGAAACCAGAATCCAAGAGCTCCATCCATAACTTCATGGCGACGCCTGAGTTCCTGATCAACGACTACACCCACAACATCCCGCTCATCGATGACACGGACGTGGACGAGAACGAGGAGCGCCTGCGGGCCGCCCCGCCTCCATCCCCCAACCAGAACAACAACGCCATAGACAGCGGCATCTACCTGACCACGCATGCCAAGTCAGCTACCTCTTCAGCCTTCTCTTCCAGGCCCGGGAGCCCGCTCCACAGCGTGGAGACGTCGCTCTAACCAGGACTCCTCTCGGTCCACGCACGTTTGGACTCACACACACAGTTGCACGCGCACGCACGCGCGCGCGCACACACGCACACGGAGGGCAGCCTGCACACCTGCCAAAGAGGGAGACCACTATGGCGGCTGGAGACTTTTCTCGGCATGGCATTTGCGAGAAGCCAAATCCATTCATGGAGGGTACAACCCTCCGGCCTTCTCAGCCCAGACGGGGCGCAGGGCTGGGGGATGAGGGAGAAGAGGCGGCGGAGAAGCTCCTTCCCCAAGCGGGAGGAAGAAGGGCGTGAAGGGACCTGCGCTCCCCACCTGCTATCTACAGATGCGTCTTTCTTAGCGACAGTTACACGGCGTGGGCGCTGCCACACCCACGGAGGAGCCATCAGCTTGACCCAAGGCACCGCAGCCAGGCCGGGGAGCGGGGCGGGCGGCAGGCGGGGCACTGCCCATACAAGCCACCAGAGGGAGCCACCTGCAAACGTACCCACAACCACAACCCACCGACCCAGTGCACGCGGCCCAACTGCAGTCTGCAGCGTGTGCGTGTGCGTATATATATGTGTATGTGTGCGTGTGTCTATCTGCATATACATATATATACGACGAGATGCATAGTTCAAGAATAAGGAGCTATTTATTGGCATGATATTTCCATTCCTCTTATCAGGTGTTTTCCTTTCGAGATTCCATTGTTGAATGTAGCAAGGTTTTTTTCAGGGACACAGGCTGCAAGAACATTTTCCTCCCTAGCCCCATGTCCCTCAGGACCCCCTGTGCCACTGCTGCCACAGCCTGGCCCTGCTGAGATGCCCGAGGCTGGAAGGCCTTACCAGGGGAACATTTGTACTTCGAGATCCTGCATAGAGGAGAAAAACCTTGCCATGGAATTGTCACTGCAAAGGAAAATACCAAAGTCTTGATGAGCATGGTCCCCTCCCATAGACGTTTCTACTGCAAGTCCCGAGTTCTGGCCCGCAGTCTGGAGAGCATGAAGTGCCCTGTGCAGGGGGTGCCCCACCCAGCCCGCCCTGTCTGAGCAGAGGGTGGACCTGGAATCCCAGCACCTGCACGGTCAGTCGAGCAGAGCTGGCCCGCCTGGTGCCAGGAGCCCATTGAGGAAGCGCCCAGGAGGCTGCCTGGGGCACAGTCCAGACCCCAGCACCACTGGCACCCTTGGCACCGTGGCTGGACTTTCACTTCATGTTTAGCAATGCTAGGAGGTGCTGACGGGGCCATCCCAGTGTCTGCTGCACCTTGGGCAGTGCCACCTGCCAGAGCTTGCTTCCGAGCCTGGTCTTCTCATCTGGAGGACAAACGTGAGCCACAAAGACACAGCCTTGAGTCCACTGCCGGAAAAGCAAAGCCGCGTGGAGCAATGGCACTTTGTTGTCATAATCACTCCTGTCACACCAGTGGCCCTTCTAGGCCCACTGTGGCTGGGTATGGGGCAGCAGGGCTCAGGTCTGCCCAGGCAGGTGGGGCTCGCGGCAGGCACCTCTCCTGGCAGTGTGGGCACCCAGTGTGACAAGCCTCAGTTTCCCCAGGATGAGTGATAAGCTAAGGAAAACGCAGGGAAGGCAGAGGTAGAGGGTCTGATGTCTGCTGTCCTCCTGTCCTCCAGGTGACAGGTCTCTTCCCCATGGATTGCCAAGCCTCCAGGTCTGTCGCAGTGATGCCGGTGGCATGGGCAGCACTTTGCCCATGAGGGTCCTTGACCTTCTGAGCTCATGGGCTTCATGCTTCATAAGGAGGTGGGCTGGGGCTCAGCTGCAGATTGGCGCCCTCAGGAGCCGGGCCTGTCACCCCCCACACACCCCGCACTGCCTCCCCAGCATCTGCCCAAAGCCAAACAGAAACATGCTTGGTGGCCACCATTCCCACGAAGGCCGTGTCACCCCTGAGCAGCAGTAGTCAAATCTCGGGCAAAAGAATTTTGGTTCGAAAGCAAATCCCACTTTAAAATGCCAGCTACAGATAACTTAAGCCATCCCTTTTTTCTAAAGGGCACACTGAGAATGTCACCCATTTGTAAATTGTTCCCCAATGTCTCTGTTCAAACCGCCACAACCTGAAGGGCAACTCCATCTCCAGAGGGTCTTCATGTTCCAAATCGCGTGTCAGTCGGAGGGCGTCAGCTGCGGAAGCCACGCTCCTGGGCTTCTTCCCATCCTCTGTTGTAGACATCAATAGAGCAAACCCTCACTGCCGCTGTGTCCTGTCGCCTGGTGCAAATGTCGCCTGTGTGGTCCCTAGGGTGCCTTTGAGCTGGGCTGTGGGGTGCGCAGAAGGGGCACGGTGGACTCGCGATCTTTCGCTCTGGTTCTTGTACAGTCTTCAGGCCGAGGGACTGTCTCACTGGGAAGCCCCTCTTTCTAAGCATTATATTATCCGGAATGGCTTGGTCAACTGTGTTCAGTTAATAAATATGTTTTACATTTTTATCTGCCTGTTATAAAGATGAACAAAAAATATCTCAATGAGGAAGACCACAGATGCATACTAATTTAAAGTCTGTAGTTGAATTTCCTAACTTAAAGAATAGACCAAAATTTCTGTGTATAAAAAAAAAAATGAAAGACTCTTACAATCGTGGTCTGGGTAACGTGTGTGATTCATTGCTTGGTGGAGTCTTGTATGGAACCGGAAGTGCCTTTGTGGCACTGGGCCTAAGCCACTGGCCCAGCACGCTGTTGTGCTGCTGGGTCCTTCTGTGGAGAAGTGGCAGGCCCACCTGTGGGACACGAGGTGACAGGTGGCCCACCTTGCGACTTGCTTGACTGCAGTGAATGCCAGGCCAGCGCCCTCAGATGGCACAATTCAGCACCAGAACCCAGCACACTTGTAGACTCATTTTTTTTACTGTGATAAGTTACACATAATAAGCTCAGTGTGGTAGCACATGTCATCCCAGCACTCAGGAGGCTGAGGCAAGAGGATCGCCACATTCAAGGCCAGCCTGGGCAACAGATTAGATCTTGTCTCAAATATATGTCTATATGATATAAAATTGACCATCTTAATATTTTTGATCTATGGGTCTGGAGCTGGAATGCAGGCCTCACACATGCTAGGCAAGTGCTCACCAGCGCCCCACCCCAGACCCTCAGCCTTTTCTTCTTCCTTTCCTTTTTTGAGACGAGGTCTGGCTATGAGCCTAGGCTGGCCTTGAACTCACGGTGATCCTCCTGCCTCAGCCGCCTGAGTACCAGGATGGCAGGCATGCGCCACCATACCCAGCAACCCTCAGCCATTTCTACATGTCCCACCCAGTAGCATTGAACACCATCACCAGTGCCCACTTCCAGGTCCTTAACCAAACTCACAGGGTCCCCAGGAACCAGATCCCTATTCCTCCCCACAGGTCCCAGCCTCCATTTTCTGGTCTGTCCATGAACTTGACTGGCCCTAGTGCTGTCACAGTAGGTCCCTCATGGAGGTCATCAGAGTATCCTTTTGTGACTGGCTTGTACGGGGCATTCACGCTGCAGCATGGGTCAGCAGGGGGAGTGACAGGCCACATGGGGGTGGGCCACCCTTCATTTATCGTCACTCCCAGAGGGACACTCAGCGGCTCCCACCTTTGGGCCAGGATCGTAGGGTTGCTATGAGCCTGGGTGTCTGCGCAGCTCGGGAATGGTCGGCTGCCTAGCGGTAGCCCAGCTAGGTCCCCTGACAACTCTGACTTCGCCACAGCGGCCGCACCATTTGCCATGCCCAAGAGCAGGTAGGAGGGTCCCAATCAGGCGTACTCTGTACCCCAAGCCACGGAACACAGACCCTCGCCCTCACTCATTCCTGTGCGCCCACGTGGGCACTGCCCTGAGGCTCGCCAGCCACCGCCCCCTCCTCATTTCATGGGCCGCCACTTCTCGGCTGCACACACCATCCTCTAGGGCTGGCAGCACCACAGGGAAACGTGCCAGGGCAGCAGCTGAGAAAGGAAAATGGGCCCAAAGTGCACTCAGCCACCAGAGCCTGCACTTCTCCAGCAGGCAAAAAGGACCAGAAGGCTGAGTCAGTCTAGACTGCCCACGCTCCGTACCAAGACACTGGCATATATGGAGAGATATACGCTCCCCCTAAAGAACTGGGGCCTTGGGCCTGTGACTCCTCTCTCCCCGAGAGTTCTCTATCAAGTATGACAGGTTCCCGTGGCTTGGGGCAAGGAAGCCCCACAGCACGGGGGACCGGGAGTCTGGGAAAGGCACGTGTGGACAAACCGCCTGCCATCCCAGCGCTCGGGAGGCTGAGCTCAGGGCCAGCCTGGACTACAGAGTGACAGCTCCTTTCAAAAAACCACAAACCATTTTTAAAAGAACCAGAAATGTCTCCCCTGCCGGCTTGGGAAGCCTGAAATCCAGCCTCGAGGTGCTGGCGGCAGGGCCGCGCTCTCAGAGGGCACAGGCTCAGGCTTGGGGCAAAATGGCAGCGGCTCCAGATCTTTCTCTTGGCTTCTGGTGGCGCCAGCAATGTTCGGCATTCCTTGGCTGGTAGATGTGTCACCCCAGCCTCTGCCTCTGTCTCCACGTGGCCTTGTCCTCCCCTCGCCGGCTCCTCGTGATGCCAGCCTCGTCTTAACTCGGTGACGTGCGTGGAGACCCTATTTCCAAATACGGTCTCGTCTGCAGGCCGCAGGGCTCGGGATGTGGACAGATTTTTTTTAGGGGACACAATTCAGGGCACCAGGTCCAGCCCAGGCCTGGCCTGCCTCCCCCTCCCTCCCCGGCTGTGCAGGCCAAGCAAGGCTCAGCCATTGATCACATTACCGCGATTAATCCAGGCCCTGCCCCAGGGCCTGGGGAGCCTCGGGTTCCGCGCTATCTTATTGCAGCCGCACTGCTGACCTTTTTAAACCCGAAATAAAGGAGATGAAAGGCTGTCCGTCTTTACTCTCCTTTTATTTTTTGCAAAAGTCTTGATAACAGGAATCAAGGAAACAAAAAGCAAAAAACGGAGGCAACGAAATAAAAGAACAGCCAAATAGAAGCCCCAAGCCTGCCCACAATGACTTGAATTTCACAACGTGCAGAACAAGGCCTGGTGCACGCCGTCCCAGGCCCTGACAGACGCGGGCTGGCTGTCGTGTCAGGAAAACCACAGACAGGCCGGGCGACAAGCACTGAGCTGACAGGCCCTGCGGCCAGCACACAAATAACACCGAGCAGAGCCAGCGAGTCCCCGGGGCAGTGTGACAGGCGGGGTGGAGGAGGGACTCTAAAATAGCAGCATTTGGGGCAACCTGCTCGAGTGCCGAGGGGGAAGTGAACCCCACGAGAGGGCCCTGCCGCACCCTCAGTCACCATGAAGGGAAACGCCACGCTCTCGGGGATGTGGGGCGCTCTCAGCCGGGCTGGGGGTGCCCGTCCCAACTCCTCTCCTTGTGGCTACACGCTGGGGAGGGGCACAGGCGGGAATGGCAGCAGAAGACGGCCAGCCCTTTCCGGCCTTCCAAAGGCCGAGGCCTCACACCTGGTGGCCCAGGTGAAGTCACGTCAAGTGTCCAGGCACAGGCCTGACGGGACCCGGGGAACTGGCAGGCAGCTAAGGCGGGGCGGTCAGAAGGGGAGGACCTGCCACCCAGGTCCGTTTATGGGGCGGAAGGCACAGGCGGCAGCAGGGCAAGGTCTGCCCCGAGCCCTGCCCACTGGGCCCAGGAGCTGCCGGTGCCAGGCAGACGCATGTGGAGGTGACACGGTGGAAAGGGGACCCTCCGGGGGCAGCGTGAACACCAAGCAGGATGCGGCGTCTCGGCGTCTGTCTGGACTCCCCTTAGGACCTCGGCTGCCCTGGGACAGCGTCCGTGAGCCCCTGAAGCCGCTCTGCCCCGGTGCTCCACCAGGCCCAGTGACCAGCACTGAGCACGTTCCGAGGGCGATCAGAGCGAAGACAAAGGGGCGCTGCTGATTTGCGTCAACTTTTATTACACAAAATAAAATTCCATCTGTGTTGCAAGTCACACTTTCTATAAATCTGGCTTTTAAAAAAATCCCTGGGGGTGCAGTCCCATCTGTCCTCCAACCTCCCTGCCAGTGGCATCATGCCAGCATCCTCTGTGTGCTCCCAGCCTGCCCGCCAGAGGTGCGGCTCCCGGCATCGTGGGGACCTCGGCTGCTAGGGACAGTCAAAGCGGCAGCGTGGCATCGCCTCCAGCAGCACAACCAGTCCTCCCAGCTGGTCCTCTGGGGACCGGCCGTCACAGCAACGTGGTGGCACCGTCCCCAGGCAGCCGGCCATCCTGGGCTTCTCTTTGGGCAGGCCTGGGCCAGGGCCTTAGGGGATCTCTGTGTCCATGGAATAAATCTGAATGAGATCAGACACAATATTATCAATGATTGGCTTGGTAAGGTCGTCACTAAACACCTAGGAAGGAGAAGGAAAACAGGTTCCGATTAGACGCCTCTGTGTTCCACAGCTTGGCATGTCCCAAGTGGGCGGGGACATGGGGACTCCAACCGGCTGGGCTGGTCAGAGACTTCACAAGGCAGAGGCCCCTCCAGATGGGCAGGACAGAGGACCTGGTCAAGCACGGCCACACAGGAATGGGTGACAAACGGCCCAAGCCACAGGCTCCTGCCTCCTGCCTGGTGCTTCTGTCAAGTGCGAGGTCTCTAAGGATGATGCCGAAGGAGAGGACGAGGTCCCCTTTCCAGACACAGGTGTGCAAGAGGACCTGGGCCCCACCACCAGCCTGGCCGGCTCTCGAGGGGCACCTAGACAAGACAAGTCCTTGGGGGCCAACTCCCAGGCCTGGGCCACAGCCTGAGCCTCCTGGGCACCCCCGGGGCAGGGACTGCTAAGCCCCCTGAAGACCCTGCCTGATGAAAGTGCCTTGCTTTATTTACCGGGGCCTGGGGTCCTACCAGGCAGTCTATGCTGGTGCCACACGCACATGGGTACCTTGGGCAGCATGGTGCCAGCTGGACCTCTAGGTGGCCAGGACCCAAGCCACCAGTGTCAGCCATTCGGCACTCCAAGCCTACGCCACCTGCCCGGTAAGACCCCCAGATGCGGGGCTTGAGGGTCTCCTGGGTGACAAGGCCCCGCACAAGCCATGTGGACGCTCCCACTGGCCTCTCCTGGCCCCGCCTTAGACACCTGCACTGCAGCATCCTTTTGTTAATGGCCTGTGGGGTCCTGGAGTCTCCAGTGAGTGAAGCGGGTGCCGCTTCGGGGGGCCCCTCCAGCAAGAGGAAGTAAAGAGCAAAGCAGCAATCCTGTGGACAGGGTGACTGCCCAGGGAACCAAGGTACCTACAAGGCTAAGTCAATGGGCAAGCCTGAGGCAAGGCCTGGACCTTAGCCTGCCGCACCTCGCCCCTAAGGAGAGGAGGTCTCTCCGCAGCCCCCAGCCACATGTCCTGGGGACCCATGCTGAGGCATGACCATCCAAAAGCCCAAGAAATACAACAAAAGCCAAGTGTCCATGGCGAAAGGGTAGCACTCCCCAAGTGAGCCACGGAGGTGAGCAGATGAATACTGTGTGGCCTGTCACAGTCCTCGCAAACAAAGCAAAACACTAACAAAACAAAACAAAAGCATCAGCCATGAGCTTCCCTCCCAGTGGCACACAGTGGGGCTCCACAGGACGGCCCAGCTGAGGGAGCTGGCCTTGCACCCCACTGCCCACAGGGGGCCTGGGTGCCGCAAGGTCCTGGTGCATGCAGCCCTGAGCCACCCCAAAAAGGTGACATCGAGTTTAAAGGGCTTTAAGAAGAGCTGGGCAAGTATCTGGCTGCCAAGCAGAAAGGGCAACTTGTTCCCAGGCTGAGCGGTGCCAGGGCCACTTCCAGCTGCACCGGGCCAGTGCCACCGGTGCTCCCCTTGGGAGACCCCAGCACAGGATGCAGAGGCAGCGCTGCCCGTCGAGTGCCATTCACAAGCTAGTGAAGAAAGATGGCACAGGAAAAAAGCCAAAGAGAAGTGCCGGCGGACAGCAGAAACAAGGACGACATTAGAGCTGGGCACCTAAGCGACAGGCCCCCCGCGCTCGCCAGATGTCCTCCGAGAGGCCAAGCCCACAGCCACTTGGCGCGACACTGTGCGTGCGGCTGCCCTTGTCCCTCACAAACTCAGGGGCACACCTGGCTGGGGGCCTGCAACCATGGCTGTGGCCATCCAGAGACCCCCAGCACCACCGTGAGCCTGACCCAGGCAGGATGGGACGGGCAAGAAAGGAGAAAGATCGGGACTCCCGCAGAGGACAAGCAGAGCACAGAAGAGTGCGTCAACAAAGCGTGACCTTTCTGCAGAGCTCCTCTAAGGGACAGACTTCAACGCACTGTCTACCGAGGGCACTTCGCTTCGGTAGGCGTGGGTGTGGTGGCAAACTTACCACTCACCCATCCATCAACCCATCCACCCACCTACCCACCTACCATCTACCTCACCCATCCACCCACCTACCCACCTACCATCTACCTCACCCATCCACCCACCTACCCACCTACCATCTACCTCACCCATTCATCTACCCACCTAGCTACCCATCTACCTCATTTATTCATCAACTCATCCACCCACCCACCTACCCAGCATCTACCTCATCTATCCATCTACCCACCCACCTACTCACCCACTCGCCTACCTGCCCACTACCTACCTCATCCATCCACCCCACTAACTACCCACCATCTACCTCATCCAACAATCCACCCAACCACCTACCCAGCATCTACCTCATCTGTTCATCCACCCACCCATCCACCATCTACCTCATCCATCCATCCACCCATCTATCT
>RJWM01019154.1:0-39561 GCA_004363535.1 Dasyprocta punctata | reverse complement strand
TGTTCCTACAATAACCATTTCTAAACATTTACACATTTATTTGAAAAATTTTGGTAGAACAGAAATGAAGTGGCTTTTTGTTCATTTAGATGATGCACTTATGTAGGAGAAATGAATCCAAGACTGGAAATGCTAACTTGAAACATTCTATAAACATTTACTTCATATTTTATAGGTGACAAGCATGAGAATTTACTATTGTTCCTGTAAAACACATGATTTACTTAGACAACTTATTTACTAATCTTAAAAGGTTTAATTTCTAGTCATCAATAGTCATATCTCATATGCAAATACATACACTTAGTATTTTGTTAATCCAGTGTGTAGATTTGCTAACCCACTTTAAAAATATGCTAAGGTAAACCACACACAGTTGTTCACTTAGTATTTTGTTAATCCAGTGTGTAGATTTGCTAACCCACTTTAAAAATATGCTAAGGTAAACCACACACAGTTGTTCAACAGTATCCATCACAGTCCTGTAATTCACCACAGTTACCAACATCTGTGAATGCTCAAATCTTTTATGTAAAATAGGGGGTATTTGCACATGACCTATACATATCCTCCTACCTACTTTACATCTTCACTAGATTATTTATTTTGTACATTGTATATGTTACTAAATGGTGATTATGCTGCATTTTTAGTGAATAATAATATGAATAACACCAGTATATGTTTCTTATAGGTTTTTTTTTTCTGAACATGCTATATGTGTGGTTGGTTGAACCCATGGATGTGGAACCGATAAAGAGAACTGACTATTTTGTTAATAATCATGTGTGTTGGCTAGGGATATACCTCAGCTGAATAAGTGCCTGTCTGGCAAGCAGAAGGTTATGAGTTTAGTTCCCAGTGCAAAGAAATAATTGTGTGTGTCCTACTGGGTACCTTAATATTTTAGTTTATAAATACATTTGTTCTTATGCTTATAAGAATCAAGTAAGTGAGTACTTTTATGAACAATCCTCCATGAGAAATTATCTACTTCAGTCCATCTTTATGGCTGTAATTCCTATTGCTATCACCAAGATGATTTTTATTTTATAGAAACTCAATAGACACTGACAAACTGATTCCTGTGACATTGCAAGATTGTATGTAACACCCCCAAAACTGTGTGAAGACGTTAAAAGCATACTTACCTTTTTACTAATAAAACAATAGTAAAATCATCCAAGTTGACAATTATCAAATAAGTGGCAAACTTTTAAATAAACCTAGTATCTTTTTACAATGTTATGGCATGAGAATTTTTTCCTTCTCTTCACTAAGGACTACTCATTCCATCCCAAAATCCAAAATTATACTAAAGATTCCTTGGACCTTTTCAGTTGTACATGCTTTTATTCTACATAATTCTGTAAGTGACCATTCTCTAAGAATAACTGAGGCCTTTCATAATCTAGGGAAGTATTTCTGATGTCTACTTTAAACTGAATATATTTTTGTTTTCTTTAATTCAAGGGTAATTTTAATTTTTTGAATGAATAAGAAATTATTATTGTAATGTTAGCTTTTTCTCAATGTTGACTGACATTCTCTTTGCTATACCATAAGAAAATATCCTGAATTTAAATGCAATATTTTCAAAATGTAGTGAATTAGAAAACTGGCATCACTTTATGTTTATGTGAGTGTTCTTGTATATCAGAAAAAAGTCTTCAGTTCTCTGATAAATTTCAAGGAGAAAATTTCACTTATCAATAATCACGGTTATGACTAAATCTCAAGCACATAAAGTAAATCAGTGCAATCCAGTCTGCTAATTAAACTTCTATTTCTAACTCTAATTATATTCATGTCTAGAAAAAAAGACTGTTACAGACCAACATCATCAAAAGACCCTTTTATTCTATGAAATACAAGCCAAAAGAGTTTTAAAAGATTCTCTTGTTATGTAGGAAATTAAGAAGATGCTATTTATATATTTCTGGTTTATAATCATAATGGATCTAAAATTTGGCTCAGAGTAGAGATCAATGTAAAAAGTGACTTTTATAAAAATGCAGCTGCAGCTACAATTCAATTACATATTTTTCTCTCTGTCTCTCTTTTTTTTTTTTTTTTTTTGGTGTGTCTTTGGGTGTGTCTTTGTTCACACAGCTGGTATATGTGTACTTTAGATTTTCATCAAAGAAAGTTTCCACATTAAAGAACTATAGAAATTCCTATAAGCAAAAGTGTTGCAATAACTGTGCAATCTTCAATTGCCTTTCATAAAGATATTATGTGGCTTAATCACCTGTTTGTCAGTACTCAATACATTTGGCCAAGTACAGTAATGATATAAAAGAAAACAATCATTTGAATATAAAGCTTAGGAAAGGAAAATCAAATAAAATGTCTAAAACTAACATCTCCTTAAACTTTATTTTCAAGTTTTTAAAAGAATTGGAAATGTCATGCATTCTGTTTATGCTCTAAATTTTTGTTTTAATTACTCAATTTTAGTTTTGCCTAAAGGAAGAAACAAAAACAATTATGATCTAAACAAGAATAGTGATTTTGAAACCAAACTGCTGATTTTTTAATCTATTCATTTCCCCAAATGCATAAATGTGATTTTTACCTCTACTGTTTCATCAGTTCAATAGTCATAATTTACATAAAACACACAGATGGTCTTAGAAATAATAAAAGTTTCAGATGTTACAACTTCCTGGCATACGGAACACTTTTGTGGATCATCATTTTGGCAACATTTAAATGAGTTTAAAATTACTTATACATTAACATGTTGGTATCACTGCATAGTTACAGGTTATTACAACTCTAAATTGTTTGCTGATTGGAAGTGGTTCTTATATTGATTTTAAACTAACAAGGCTAGGGAGTGAAGCTTTTTGCTTAAAGGACTGCAACCCCATAGGCAGAAAAAGTCAATGGAGATTCGATAATATATTAAATATTTTGGCATGAACCATAAAATTTTGTCTAATTCAATATACAATACAGCAGGAAATTCCAAAAATTGTTTTTTTGAAATCAAATTTACTGTATGGTTTTAAACTGTGAATAGTACAAATATTAACACACACACACACACACAGGAATGCACACAAAACATACCATCGTGGATTAACCGGGATCTTTTACAATTTGAGACTACAATCGCTTTTGTACCACATAAGTTACAATATAAAAAGAGTTGTGCACACTGTGTGTCCAATTTCAATCTTTTCATGCTGTCTTAAACCAGTGCAATGAGATTTTAGCTCCACCAGTCCCCTGACATGGCTCCTGTTAGGGTCATCTATGACTGACCACTAGGTCGCTAACTCCAGTGGTCAATTTTCAGTTCTCATATAACATTATTCTACCAGTTGCAATGGACTCGGTCACTGCCTCCCCACTAAAAAACTGTCTTTGCTTGGCTGCCCACTGGTTTTCCTTCTTTCACACAGACTGCACCTTTCTAGTGTCTGCTGCTTTTTCCACATCTTCTCCTTGAAAGCTAAGCAGTGGACCTCATTTCCTTTTTGTCTATAATCACTCCCTTGATGATATCAGTCTTTAAATTTTAAATAAGATGTATGCACTGAAGAGTCCCATATTCATCCAATAGGCCATGTTATGCTGTGGCAAGTCTCAGTGGCTTGTAAAACAGTGTAAGTTCATTGTTTATCTTTCTACGCGTCTGCACCAGGAAGCCAGAGGTAGGGAGTGCCCAGGACGGGTTGCACATAATCAAGGGGTTCTGGCTTTCGAGGTATTTGTCCACTGCCTAAAACATGGGGCTTCCCTGGTTGCATAGCAGTAGAAAGACCATGCATTAGACTCATTCAAGTACAGTCATTATCTTTAATTTTCACTAATAAGTCATGAAACTAAAAGAAGTTGAATAGGTTTACCCAAGAGCAAGAAAGTTGGGATTAAAGCCTTTCATTAGTAATAAGTACTTGTATGTCTACCACAACTTAATTTTTTTCTCCAGCCTGAACCTCAACTCTGAAATTCTGACTCATATATCCAACTGCCTATTTGACAAATAATCTTTAGCGTTCTAAAATTACCAGTCTAAAATTGAGTGCCTGATATATCCCACCCCAAACCTTCTCCTTCAATTAATGATCTGTAATTTTCTTTCAGTAATAAGAATTATACTGTAAGCCTCAGTTATGCTAGGCAAATGTTCTACCACTGAGCCACAACCCCAGTCCCTGTAATGTTAATAGCAGATATAAAGTCAGACCCATCAGTGAAGATAATCCTTGCCTCAGCTTTTTCTCATAAGTCTTGTCTAATTTGTTAGCTTATTTTGTTGACCAATCTTCGACAGTATATTCAGAATCTAACCACTCCTCACTACCTCCATGCTTACCAACTGGTTCAACCCACCATTTATTTCTTGCATGGATTATTCCAAAACTTTCCAACTGGTTTCCTTGCTTTTCACACTGCCACTCACTAGTGTGTTCTCAACACACCAGAAACTTCCACTGAGAAACCTGTGATTCCTTCCACCTTACTGACAGGAAAAGTGTTCACTCTACTAGCCCATGCTGATTCTTCGCACTTTAATTAAAGTATAGGCTGTGTCACACCTTAAAATCTTTGAATTTACTGTTTCACTTACCAAAAACTTTTCCAGACAAGTGTATTACTCTCTCCCTCCAATTTTTTCAGGTTTTTAGGTGAGGCATTCTCTGAGTAGCCTATTTAAAATGTCAGTCTTACTCAACCTCTAATGAATCCTTTATGTGTTGACTATTTTATTTCTCTAGAACTTACTATAATTTAGCATACTTTATACTGCACTTATTTAGTTAGCTTTATCTATCAAGATGACAAAGGCTCTCATTAATTTTTTAGCACTGCATGCTCAGTGTTGAGAATTTGGTCGCTGATTTGTACAAAGCAAAAAAAGATAGGAAGACATAGGGACGTCAGAAGTAATAATGATTTCATTATGTTCAAATTTTTAAGACAAGGAAATGAACATTACAAATAATATTATTTAAGTGATCTGGAATATGTTTCTAAGAGCAAAATATTCTTAACTGCACATAAACCCAAAAGAAATATTAGCACTAATGAAAGAAGCATTTGTTCTTATACTCATCTTTTCCCTGTGCTACTGACTTTATTGTTTAAAAACAAAATTTTTACTTACAGTTTTCATTTTGCCATTTGACTTCCCTGCATGTGTCTAAAGTACAGTTGGGACATGCTCACCCTACCCCTAGAATTATAATATTCCTTTTATAGAATCAGTCTAATTCAGATTAGTGCAGAAAGAAAAAAAATGCTTGATTTTGTTTGAAGATCCCTAAAATTTTGTCTAGCTGTTCAGTAATAGTACAAGCATTCATTAGGTTTATAAGGTCCATCTTATAATGCTATTCTTCAGCACGAGCAGTGACCTTTTCCTCATGCACGCACTTGCCTAGGGAACTTAAAATCTTGGCCAATAAATTCACAGTGGACACATGTCAATGGCAATCACACAATCAAATGAAATTGTAAAATGGAATACTGTACAAATATAGAGTCAATGACAGCTTGGTTGAATGAGGTGTTTCAGTGAACACCTTGCAAGACAGAACAAGCAATGATCTCATGTGGAGTCACTGCTGTTTGGAACAAAAAGGACTAGTACTGTCATTCTTACTGGAGTAGAAATCTGAGACCCAAAATCTATTCACTAATTTTACTATATAATGAATAAAACTCATCAACTATCATTAAGAATGAGATTTCATTTTTCAAAAACAATAATGAACTCTATAAAACAGAAAAGCAACTTAAAAAACAAAAAAGACATTTTTAAAAATCCTGAAGTATCTTAAAAGAACTTCTGGAAACATACTAACTATATAACTGATCTTTTTTGAAAAGAAACCATTTTAATGGTAAAGTATGGAAATGTGAGGAGCTCAGAGTAATAATAATAAACCAACCTAAAATGTTAGCTTTAAAGCATTAAAGTAGAAATTACAGTTTTTCTTTTACTGATCTCTGAATGAATCACTATGTGTTTTTTTATTTTTTCCCATATATTTTCAGGTCCATACAGGGAGAACTGAAATATATTTGTAAAAGAACTGCAAATGATCAAACGCAAGCCTTATCTAAAACCTTCTTCAATTTCCTCTTTCTGTTTGGGGAAGATACAGTAAGACATGTAAATATTCCCTGCTGCTGAATGAAATACTCACAGTTATTCTTTCATCTTTATCATCCAGTGGAGAGCCATCCTTCTTCCAAGAGATGGTGGGTTCTGGATGTCCTCGTGGAGGCTGGCATTCCATCACCGCAGGCTCTCCAACTGCCACCATGACATCTGAAGGGTTTTGTCTGAAGTCATCCCGTAATACTGTAGGAACGAGATGAAATCATTATATTCAACATATACTATAGTCCTTATCTCTCAACGTCAGCAGAAGAGACATTTATTATAGTAAACAACTACTAACAGTGACTGCAATACAGCTTTAAAAATACACATCTACTTACAGACATCTGCAATTTAATGAAGATACTTGGCCTTAAGGATACACAGGAGGGATAATTTGATATTCTTCATAGACCAGCAGGTAAGTGTAGCCTGCTGCTTCATGCCTTCAAAATTGGCTTTTGGCTTCATTCTAACTTGCATTTCTTTTCTGCCCACTGCCTACATTTTTCTCATCCATAGGCTAATGAATATAACTGAATACTTTTTACTTTTTTGATGCATCAGAATGCTATTTTCTGTGATTAGGTAAGTTATACACACATAAATATACTAAAAGATAAAGACACATCTAAGAATACATTTAAGTGAAAGGGAATTATAGATATTTAAAACTTATTGAGATTGCATTATCATAATTTAAATATTTAAATAAAAATTTCTCACATTCATAAAATGTCTATATTTAAAATTTTTGTCTGTGTTTTTTCAATATCAGCTGAATGAGGGAAAGGGTTAAAAGACACTAACAATAATAATACCAGTGCTACCAGCAGCACTTAGAATTTATGGACTAAGCTTGTGGTGTATCCTTTATTTTCTCACTTAATTCGTAAAATTATTTAGAATGAAAGACATTAACAATCACGTTTATATTATAACTATGACACACGGAAGGAAGCAAGTGATTAATGAATGCCAACTGGATCTTATCACATACATACCATGAAATAATTAAAACACTATAAAATAAACTCTTACCTTGGGAACAAAATATACAAAATTTCCAAATATATATTTCAAAAATAGTTCATAGAATGACATTATGCTCAATATCTTGATAACAGGCAGAGATCATGAAATATTTGGCATTAGTCTGTGATCACAACTGTATCATTTACTTGATATGTAATTTCAAACCCATTACTTATTACACTTCCCTATTTACAAAACAGGAATAGAGATACAGATTTCAATGCAAAATCTCAAAAATAGTTAACCAGTTAACTTCCTCCACATTGTTTTCCTTAACTCTGAGCCTAATATATTGTGGACCATTTTAGTAACTTCAGAGAATACTTAAAAAGATTATCTGTATGCTAAATGCACAAATTTGAAGTGTGAAATGTTATTTACCTTTACAACCTATTGAATTGAATTTTAGACACTACAACCATATACTGCATGGATGCCTATACATTCCACTGTTATTTTAATGTATTTTTATAGATTAAAACATTACAATGCTTAAAATTCATACACTGTTTTTAAAAAGCCACTTTTAAGTTTTGGTTTCAACAATTCAAACACATGTATAGGTTTAAAAAACTCATATCTCCCTTTGCTAATTCTTTATGTGTCTCTCCTCTGTACTATGTGCCTGGATCTGAGTAAGCCACAACATTACTCAAAACTCTGCTTTTAGTCTGCCTGTTCAGAAAAGCCGAGCACAGTAAGAGTGTGTTCATGGTTGAAAACTTCTACTCAAGGAGGGCTCATGCTTCCTTATCTTTGGAAAAAACAGTAAAAGAAGAAAAAAAAAAAAACCAATAAATCTGAGTGTACTGATCTGTTGTAATTCTATCTTTAATACATGCTATTAATAAAACATATTGACACAAAAATAAATTTGTTGAACTGAAAACTCTGGCTACTGTTACCACATAATAAAATAATAGAACATAAAGACTTTCACTAGTAATAAGCTCATATTAGGATTAGGTGCTAATGATTTCTTGAAAACAACATGTAAACTTTATAGAAAAAGTAAGATATTGACTTTATCAAGAAGCATGTGTTATTTTGGATCAAATTGGTAATTTAAGATAACATCTTTGAAAAGTTTTAACACCCTTGAAACATCCAATATTAAATAAAAGTAAATAATGTGCCACACTTTGTGGTAGGCTAACACCCTACTTGTTAATACGACATCTTATGTAGAAATTGAGATCATATCTCAAATAAACCAATGAATAATAAAAGTCTTGAAAAAATATATCAAAGTTCTAAGTCAGATAAATCAAACTATTTTCCCTATCTATTCTGTTATTGGTGCTTTTACAGTACATAATGAAAAGCTTACAAAATGTAATCTATTAAAGATTGTAGCTTAGATAATGCTCATGTAATTATTTTCACAGCTGTAAAGCATAAAACTCTAGTATTTCATACAGCTACAGGCAATCCTGAATGAAGTTATGAACTTAAGATTTTCTTCTTTTATATAAAAGCAGTATTTTTTCTTTATACTTGCCCTGAACATTTCATCTGTAGGAAAAATAGTATGTGTCACATTATAAAATGATACGAGCATTTAGTAGATTTGTCCAGTTTTCTTAATTCGTGTGTCTATTTGTCATTAAAATAAAAATGAGGGCCTCAATTTAGCTCAGTAACACAGCACCTGCCTGGCAAGCATGATGTCCTTAGTTCGATTTCTGCTACCCCTCCAAAAAATAAGGAAATAAAAATAAATAAATAAATAAATAAATATGAAACTTAAATGATTGGTAGCATCATGGAAGCCTACTTAGCATCTATGAGTACTCCAAAATACAGATCTTTTTAAAAACTTCACATTTTCTCCTTTAATATCTTCTTCAATTATAAATTTTCAATTGTTTCTTGATTTGAATACTGTCAACATTTTAAATTTAAAACTAAATTGTCCAAAAGAAATTTTACTGTTATTAGAAAAAGAGTAAAAATATTATAGTATATTCTAATAAATATCATCTAAAAAGATGTTAAACCACGCAAGACACTACAATATTATAACCATATTATGTGTCTTCTATATTTGTGCAATGTTATTTTAGTTCAACATCTTTTCATTTTTTCAGTTAAATTACAGAAAAACATAAGTATAACAATCTTTGAATCTCCTAGTTTGCCTTTTAAAATATTAGCTGCAATTAAACGTTTAAAATCAGACAGCAGATAATTAATATCTTTTTCTGAAAAGCTTTACTCCAATTGTAATTTAATTCTCAAAGTAAGTAAATACGTTTCCAGAAAATAAAAATGTAATGTTATGCATGAAAGCTATCTGCATGATTTTGAGAAGATATGAGGCACACAGAATATAAGAGTTAAACTCTTTCAAATCCAATGGAGGCACTAATATTTGAAAAAAAAAAAAAACTGTGAGCATTATAAAAAGTTTGAGAAGTGAGACAAATACAGCATTATAGAACAGTTAGAAATATTCAACAATATTAAATCTATCATACAAATAAGAGAAAATTGAGTCTCAGGAAATTTGCCATTAGCCTGGGTTGTGTGGCAAAAATCAGAACGAAACACAAGTGTCCTGAATTCCAGTGCACTGCCCTCTTTTGGGGATCAGGGGTTGAGACAGGGTCTCGCCATGTAGTTCAGGCTGGCCTAGAACTCATTATGTAGCCCAGGCTGGCCTTGAACTTGAGGCGATCTTCCTGCCTTAGCCTCCCAAGTGCTGGATTATAGGCATTATAGGTAGCACCACACCAGGCTTATCCTTGTTTTTTTTTCTTTTATTATTTTTTAAACCATGTTATCAGTGTGTAACATTCCATGAGGAATGTAATCATTATGTAGTGCACATACGTACTAATAAAAATAAAAGTTAAAAAAAATAAAATGCAATTCTCCTGTTTATTCCATTGTATTTCCAACAGTTTCACACCATTATACCACAGGGTTGGCTTCCTGATGATTGCACATCACTGTACTGCAGTCCCACAACTATCCAACCCTTAGGATTGTTAATTTTATTCCCTAATCATGTGGTGAATATTTGTGAATTACAATGCCTTCAACTTCATGAATCATAGAATCTTAGTGTAGCTAGACGCTTGTGTGTTCCAAAAGTGTTTAGAAATTAATAAATGAATTTTTTTTAGTGGAAGAGAGAAAAGGATATCACAAATATAAACAGAATGATAAAGATAACGTCAGCTATAATGACAATTTTAGCAATGGCTGGTTCGTAATGAATATTTATTCTGTTACATACTGCACTAGGCCTCCACTCATTTAATCCTTATAACTAACTTGTAATAACATGAGTTTGTTAGTTGCACTGCTCAAATGAGAGACTGATAGAGACAATGGCTAAGAAAGAACTCAGATCTTCAGTCTATAAAGGACCTGTTTCTGTCAAGCTGCACACCTACCTTACTTTAACACAGTATCATACTACAATTAATATATCAACCCTTTCCAATGCAAGAGAAGTTAAGTGATAAATGTTCCTTCTGAACACTCATATGGTCACTTTTTTTAATATAATCTGCATTTTCTCAGATTGTTCCATGCCTGGATGAGCCTATTTCATATTTTCAGCGACATATTCAAAATCTGAATTCATTACTCAGAATTATATGATGTGCCGCTTCTGATCAATGATTCCTTTTTTATTTCAACTACAAAATAACTGGACAGACTACAAAATAATGAGCATTTTAATTAAATATGGGCATCAAATTAGAAGTGGGAGTCATGAGGAAAACAAGGGAAGATAATATGCAGTCTTGGGATCTGTTTTTTTTTTTTTTTCACTTAAAATGTTACCTATCAATAAAACCCTATAACAAATAGTAAAATATGTTGATTAGGAGAAGAAAAAAATCAATAAAGCCATTAAAAAGTAGAGCATATTGGAGGAGAAAGTAAATGATGAAGTGTTTTCCTAAAGAGAATTACTTTATATATAGATCGTCAGTAATGGCATGTCTCTATTTCAACGTATCATTTATTCTCAAAACTATGAAAGATTTACCTAGGTCTTAATTTTCAGCACATGACACTTTACTCACTTTTGCAATACTTCTAGTCTTCTTTTTCAAGGCCAACTTACATGTTGACATGAAGAAATATCGTTTGATTTTAAAATAACTGTAATTTTTTCATTAAACACATCTATATTGTGAACACTCTTTATTTCTGAGTAGAATTCTTTCGTTTTTCTCACAGTGAAGTATACATAAGATGGTGATACCTGTCCTAAGACAATCTTAAGGTTTGTGTCATCAGGAGAGGTAACATAATTGAATTTTATTGCAGAATACTTCAAATTGACAGATAAGTTTTGGGATTGGATAAGACAGTACTGGTTCATCTAAAGGATTTAAATTATCACTTTTTAGCTCACTATTATCTAAAAGTATAAAGCATTATTTGGAGAATGATAGTGCTTAAAAATTCTTAAAATTCCTTAAAATATATTAATAATGCCAGAATTTCAAAAATATTCAAACAAGAAGAGGAATGTACTGAAAATTAACCCACAAAAAATGAAAACCAAAATGACACTATGTAAAAAAAAACTATGAAGCATTTTCCATCTTACGTCACCATCTTCTAATGCTAATGAATTGTTTTTAAATGATGCCCATAGACATCCATTTTGTATAAAGGTATGACTACTTCCTAAAAAATATACATTTACTGTTTAAACTTTGAACTGAATTTATTGGTATCTTTAAATAATGATACTATCTTCTACTTGTAGATTTTATACCATGTCATTTTATTTTTAAACCTTAAATTATGCTTTGGTTAAGACTCTGGAAGAAAATATGCCTGGGGAAGCACTTATTTTCTTAAATAGAGATTCCAAAAATTTCACAAACCCCTTATGCTCTATTCTAGGAAGACAATACATTTCTTAATTCAAAAATCATACATTTTGAAAGTGATATAATATGGATAGATGTGAAGCATCACTCAACCTTAAAAATGACTGCAAACTACTGTTGCTATTAGAAAAGAAGCTATTATTAGAATAATTAGTAACAACTCATTTATGAGATGTGTAACAGAAGAGCCAGCTAACTTAACCTCAGTTGCTGGCTCCTGCATTCTGCTCAGCTGTACCAACGAGGCCAATGCAGCCTTGGTCAACTTTTTTATTCTTCCTGTAGTGTGGGTGCAACTTGGTTACTGAGCTACACCCCTAGTATCATGTCTGGTCTTTTAACCATGAGACTTACTTCCAGATTGGGCCCAAGTTAAAGCACAGTTCCATTTGACAGAAACACAACACCATAATGATACTTCCCATAGTGAGCTATAGGATACCCTCTAGTATTTATTATGATGGCACTAAGTCATCAAGACAAACAAAATGTAAGTTTGTCATACTAGATTCAAACTGAAATCCATCATCTACCTACAGAAAAGTATATATTAACAAAAATTAACATTTAACTAAGTAATATTCAGTGGACATGTATGTCTGGGACATCATTAAAAACATACTACCATAATAAATCAAATGGCTAAAGTCATAGGTTCTACTTTAAAGATGTCAGTAGTTTGTTAGATGTCAGCATTTTACCCACTTGAAAGTAAATTTTAAGTGAAATAAAAAGTTTAGATTTTAGGACAAAATTTTATAGACCAATACTATTGGTAGACATGTATTAACCACAAAACAGAAGTCTAAAATTTCAGAATCACAACAAATTTTTTCACTAACCTGTGATCCTAATAGGTATAGTCACAATCGTTGAGTTATTTCCATACAAAACAGAGTTTTACACTCTATCTTGATAGTGTTATTATGAAAGTTAATTATTTAATGTTTATACAGGACTTGCCATTTTTATGGTGCATTACATCTGCAAAGAAGTATTGCTGTTAGTCACTGTGTAGGGAATTGCCAAATTTCTCAGCTGCCAGTACAAATGGAAAGGACAAAGAATGCCATTGATGAGGGTTTCTAAGTGCTAGAGCAAAAGTCACACTCAGGAGTAGCCTGGCAGGGTTAAAAAAACACAGACAAAATGAGGATATCTGAGCCATGGGACCCTAATTAAAGTAAAACAGGCATGCATTCTTTCTTTTGTAAGATCAACTTTATATGCAGTGCCCTGAACTAAGAGTGTCCTCAAACAGATGAGTATACCTCTATATTTGTTGCCTGCTTCTTTGTATCTGAAGGTCAGCCACATGAAAACAAAGAATTTGTCTTCATCACCTCCACGTTTGTGCCCAAAACAATGCCCAAGATACGGTTTGCATTCAGTGAAGGTTTGCAACACATTTTTGATTTGTTAAGGACTGAATATGAAGTGTCAGATTAAATTAACACGAATCCTAAACTCATGGTGCTTGAGGTACAGAGGGTAGACGGACAAAATTCAACTGAACAAATGCATATGCGATGTCACATAATTGTAATATGTCATGAAAGAAAAGAATAGGATGTCATGTGAGAGACTAATAAGAAGTACTATTTACACTGGGAGCCGTGGAGGAAGTAACAGTTAAACTGAAGCCTGAAAAATTACGAAAACTTATCTTAAAGTAGTGCATTATGACAGAGGAAGTAATCCAGGTTTGGCAGAAAATCTTTCACTGAAGAAACTGAATGAGATCTAGTTCCTGTGTAGTGGGTCAGGTTCACAGCCATGTGACAGCAATGGCAAGGGTCAGATCTTACTTAGTATTTTAATTACCATTATAAGTTACCAAGTTTTAAATAAATTAGCTATGTGATAGAATTACATTTAAATGTTCATTGTAGTTGCTTTGTGAATAAAATGGAGAGGGAGGTAAGAATGGAAGCAGAAAGACCAACAAGAAACTTATTGAATTAATGAAAGAAAAATGATGATTGCTACATACTCTTAGGATGATACTGCATTTGGTCAAATGGGGAAAGGTTAGAGGTTTGTTTTGGAGATTCAGCTCAAACAGACGAGCTGAGCATGGTGACAGATGAAGGAGGCTGAGGTGGGAGGATTATGCAAGCCTGAGCAACACAACAGGACCCTAAACAACAAGAACAAGCAAAAATCAACACCACAAAACAAAAAAGAAATCAAACTAACTTCTTGAGGAGCAAAATAGGACAGAGAAAAAGATACAAAAAAAAAATACCCAGGTTCTGATTTAAATAACTGAACATGCCATTTTTAATGGATAGGAAGATATACAGACAACATGTAAGTAAATGCTCCCATGAAGAAGAATAGGAAGGCACAAGAAATACTTATTGCAAAGAAGACATGATTTGAGAGCATAAGGATATGAAAACTGTTTTACTGATTTGAAAAATATGATTCTGCCAGGCACACTCAGTCAACCAAGGCAGTAGGATTGTTAGGAGTTTCAAACCAGTCTAGGCTACATAATGAGTTCAAGCCTGAACCACATAGCATGACCCTGTCTCAAAAAAAACAAACAAATAAATAAATAAAATCATGTCTCCAAATTCTGTTCTTTAATACTTAATAAAGTATTGCATTTCATTTGTTTAGACTCAATGCTGCTATATTCCAAATCTCAATTGCTAACTGATAAGACAGTTGATCAGTTAATCTATAGTACAATTTTAAGTATGAAAAATTTTAATTGCATTTGATAAATATATTTTAACTGAAAGTGTCAAAAACTGGTAAGTTTTATTTTTATGTATGCATTACACATATGGGTGAATACACTATATATGTATATGAATAAATAATCATACATACATATATGACCACTAATGTGATGTGTGGTACAACAAATTAGAGGCAAATATAGAAAAAAATAAATTCACTCAATTACATTGTTTGATGAATGAAATCAATCCAGAATAGTATGGAACATTCCCTAGGATTGCCATAATTTAAAATTAATTAAACAAGTAAAAGAATCAGTAAGAAATAAAAAGATATGGGATAAGAAAATCAGTTGCATATTAAATTTTATCGCACCATTAAAAATAATCAGAAAGCTTATTTATTAGAAATATACAAACTCTATAATCACACATAAAATTCCCTGAGAATATCCTGTATACCCAAATAATTATAGGTTTTATCTGTAATTTACTCGTTCAATAAAGGTATGAGACACTATGGTTGTGAGTGATGGCTACCAACATAAATGAGACATGGTATCATCTTTTGGGACACTCATTTATTTCAGGTCCTCTTTTCTATGTGTCACAAAAAAAGAAAGAAAAGCAGAATGCTTTCTTCAACTGAAACAGAGAAAAAGATGAACATGGAAAATAAGTAAAAAGGATCCTCTTTCACTTCTACAGTGGAGTTGGAGGGACCTCTTGTAGAGGAATCTAGATCTAGTGTTTTTTGTGTGAAACTAGGAAGTCAGTGCTACTAAGAGACAATAGCAAGATAACATGAACAACAAATCATAATCATTGCGCTCATATAGAGTGTCCACAGCATTCTGTGGATTGCACAGGAACTGATTCAATTAGTGCTCACAGTGTACTAATAGTCTGGGAGGGGACTATCATCATGCTCATTTTATACTTGGTAGGCAAAGTTAAATAATTTTCTCTAGCTCCTATAGAGATCTAAGGTATGCAGCCAGAAAGTGATCTGTTTGAGATCTGAATCTGAATTCTGTTGACTGAAATCAGAGTCAACCTGAACTTTCTGTGCTGAACACCTCTGGCTTTGTAGAAAATATCCAGACCCAAATCAGCTCCTTGGTAGTTGTCTCCTTTACCATTTCCAGTGACATCCAGTTGAGAAAGTGCTGTGGTGCAGTGTCATTCCCAGCATTTCAAATAACACCTTAAAACTGAACAACAGTCTACAAAATTATAAATTTATATAATTGAAGGGCACCCTCCTTCATTTACACTCTCACCTTCAACTGCATATGAGAATACAAAGTCAGAGGATGAAAGAACCCAATTGCTACTGAGTTACTGGGCACGCACAGGATTATATCTCAGTAATAACTATTTTCATAAAGACACATATTTCAAAAGTGCCTGAAAAAGGCTAGAATAGTATCTAATTTAAATATTTGCTGGGAAACAAGGGTTATATGGAGAGGGGAGCACACAGTGCTTCTTTATCCTCTGATGCCCAGGGAAAGGGTTAGAAGGACTTTTTAAATTTTATTGGAGAGCTGGGTAAAGGATGTATAATGCTTAACAGACTCAAGGGAGAAAAGTCCTATAGTTAAAATGATCTCATTAAAACCTCCCCAGCAATTGTGAAGAACCAGAGAAAATAGTTATTGGAATTAAAAAAATAAAAAAAATTTAAAAACACTCTTACCAGTGTATCTTTGTGCAGCATAATTAAAGTTGCCAATTATAACATTTTCCTCAGAAAACCCAAAGGAATACTTCAATGATGGGGAAAAAGCAAGTCTAAACAGCACACACAGAGACACATCATCCAAACAAAAAGGTCCTTAATTGGTGACAATCTGCCTTAAATCACTATTACTATTCCTGAGCATAATAACTTTCACATTTGTTCATTCCCTGTATCTTCCCCTATCACAGGCTGTCTAGAGCTTCAGAATAGTAATGTCGCTTACCTAACAGGGCTTTCAGTCTCCAAGGGGCATAACAAACATGCAATTGTGTAGCAGCGTGAGCTGCCTTTGCCTCACAAATGGCATAGCTCTTGGGAGCTTCTCAGTCTTCAGCTCTTTCACAGCCAAAGTTTAAAGCCTCCTTTTGCAGAGCACTGGAGTCACACTAACAAGCCCTGACTAAAGGCACTGTGAATTAAAGTAGAAAAGAAAATAATTTTATACTCTTATTAATGACGCTTTCTTTACCAGTAACTGTGTTTTATGCAATATACAACTTATTCCTCCTCAGAAAGTATTAGAAACACAAGAAAAAAATCATTGGACGTGGTAAAGTAACTCAACAAAGAAACAATGCTCTGTCAAAGTAAAACTCTTGAATTATGAGTCATTCTTCAATGTTATTTCGGTGTCACGTAGTATAGCACAGAATGGAAGTGGAATGGCTCCAGTGGAGCGACAGTCCATGCTACAAAAATCATGTCTTCAATGCCCTGGGAAAATACCAGGGATCGACAAAGGAGGAAAGTGGCCCATATCCCGTAGAGTTAAAGCCAGGCTATGAGGCAATGATAGGAAACTCTGGCTGTCTCTCTGTTGTGTCTGGCTCACACAGAAGAGAGCCTGGGTGCATTTTAATGCATTCAAGATTCAGGTCCACCTGAAACCCACTGCCATAGCTGAGGAAGGGGTGGCTGCAAGAGATGACAAGGACCTTCATACTGCTTTACAAAAGTTGCCAGAAACCCTCCTATGCAAGGATCTGCCACATGGACTTCGTGAAGTTACCAAAAACCTAGACAAGCACCAAGCTCATCTCGATGTACTTGCGCCCAACTGTGAAGAGTCAAAATACGTCAAATCTGCACTTAGTTTCACCAAATGAAACTAAGAAAGGCTGATGCCAAGGAGAGACCAGAGAAGACAGAAGGCCTCTATAAAATTGACATAGGGAGAACTGTGAAGTGGTCGGTAGCAAGTATGTTAAGAACTAAAGTAAGAAATCTATAAGCAAGGACATCATCAAAAATGATATTAAGTGCAAGAAAGGAACAAATACAAAAACAGAGAGAGAGAGAGAGAGAGAGAGAGAAGAGGGAGGGAGAAATACTCTGCACAAAATTGCCACCCACATTTTAATTTATATCATATTATACACTTTAAAATGTTATGTGATTCTTTTAAGAGAATTCAGTGAACTATAAAAACCACCATGATTTGATGTCCACATTACTCGTTTAGTTATACAGTCTGCCCTTCATATATTTGGGCTTTGCATGAACAGATTGAACCAACTGCAGATCAAAATTTTTTAGAAAACAATTGCAATTTTGCCACACATAGACAGACATTTCCTTGTTGTTATGCCCTAAACAGTAAAGTACAATTAAAAGTTAGATAGCATTTTTTGTATTAGGTAAATAATGTAAAGATGACAAAGCATACTGGATAATTTGTGTAGATATACACTCATACATATAAGTGACCTGAACTTCTGTGTATGTTGACATTTACAGTATTCCTGTAATCAGTTCATCCATGGGAGAACGAGGGACATCTCAGGAGCAACAGCATGTACGCAAATCTGAATTTGTATCTCTCTTCTAATTTCCATGAGGTTTTGTCCCCATGCAATATGGTTCTATGCTTCAAAGATCTATTTGTTTTTATTGACCAAACTGCTCCAGTTCTCTGGGATAGTAAATAGTTGTGGAAATACCCCTATGTTGCCTGAGTGTTTATACACCTCTGAAAATGCAACAGTGCCGCTGTACTTGTTAGCACACACTTGTAAACCCACCTACTTCTTAGATCCGAATCAGGAGGATTGCAGCTCCAGGCCAGCCTGGGTAATCTCATAAGACCCTGTTTCAAAATAAAATTAAAAAAAAAAAAGGTGGGGTACATCTTGGGGATGTAGCTCAGTGGTAGCTTGTTTTTTTCACCCCTGGGCTCAGTCCCCCAGTTCTTTGCAGAAAAATAATTAATTAATTAATTTAAAAAATTAAACAGATTGAGAGAAGAAGCAAAAAAGTCATGATAGGAAAAGGGAATTCTGGGGCAAGCACGTTTTCAGGGAAACCAGTTCTTAGAATGGTGTATATCAAGAATGAGAAGCTGAAAATGTAGAATTACCAGGCTTGTAACCTTTGAAATCTAAAAGTACTCGCATAACAATCACTGCCCTAAATAAGATCTCCACTCTCACTAATCCAGTTATCTGCTTCCAGGAAGTGAGCAACTCATCCCTGTTACCATGGGAGTCATGACTGAAAGACCCCACATTTAAAGGGCCTCAAAAATGAAGTATAATTAACTGCATTGAGAAAAACTTTGATTCTATTTCTTAAATTTCAGTAGTTTTCCTATGTGTGACTTTCCTACATGTAAAATGTAAAGTAAAATCATCCAAACCAAATGTAATTATTATCTTTGTTGAGTTTGATACATTATTATGACCCATTCATGGAAGAACAATCATATATGATCAAATTCAAAGTGGGACTCAAACAAGTAAGAACTCAATTGAATGGAGTGAAGAGGGCTGAATACTTTATCTAGAAATTTTAAGACCTTTGCTTACAATGATTCACAAATGGTCTTACAACCAGGTTCGTTGAACAGGTTTTGAAAATACCTTACAAGCAATTTAAAGAACTGTAAAGCCATTAGTAACTTCAGGGGGGGAAATATAAAGAAAGCTCTGAGTTTTTTTCGCAAAGCTCGCACGCTTTGGGTTAACTTCTCCTCTTTAATGACCCCCAGTTGGAATGGCAAAATTTCTTGTAAATTAAATGTGTGGGGCTTTGTTTTTCCTCAGGTAGCAGCTGAAACTTCTGCTTTCTTGAGTATTTGTTAAATCTTTATTTTCTAAGTGCTGAAAAGCATGTCTTATTTCTACTCAGTCAACTAGTTTATGACTGGTCAATAAAATCTCCGATTATCATATAATTTTTGTCTGTACTTTAAATATGTTGATAAACTTGTTTTCCAAATAGTTCATAGACTCTTGGCATTTATATAAGGTAAGTTTCCTCTCCATATCAGTATCTCTTTAAGGAAGAATATCAATAAAAACTAAATGAAAAGCAATCATTTTAGCCATAAATTTTTAATCATGCATACCTTATTAACCATTAGAGGAACTGCACAATAACAGGTTAGTCATAGTTTATAACCTTTTTAGCTGCAATTACTGATAATTAACTTTAACAAAGGAAGAAGCACTTGTTTACATTGTAGTTTAAAATATGCACTAAACCGTGATTTCTAAAATCAATGTTATAGTTTCCCATGGACAGAATTTTTTTTTCACAACACAAAATTCATTCCTATTAAATATAATGCTAAGTTAATTTGAAGTTTCTAGACCTTATGAGCATTTGCTCTCAAAGAGTTTGGTTTCATCTAATGAAACATTTTTCTTTCTCGATCTAAGCATGTTTTTCTCTCTCTTTTAACAGATATCCTGAAGTAAATAAATGAAAGGTGCACTTTAAATGCATGACTATCTTAAGTTGATGGTGACTTATGATTATGAGATGAAGTTCTGGACTTAAACACATCAGGGAGCAATTCCATGGTTTTGACGAGCAAAAACTTGAGTCATATGGAAGATTACATATAAGCTTTAAAAAAAAGCATGACAAAACATAAAATGCCTTTTTGACCTGAATACCAAAAGCCAGGCAATAATAAAACTCAAAACGCATTGTGAATCCTATTTTCAGTTATATTTCTTTTTGTTACTTTTGTTTGCTTCTTAGTGTTAAACTCACTGTTATAAAAAGGAAGTTTATGCAAACATACAACAATCTGTGATACATATCCTTAAACAGAATGATGTCATAAATAATGTAGCCGCATTTCTTAATTGCCATCTTTTAAATTAGTTTTTTCTTTTCTGTTGTCAAGGTCAGAATTTAAGAAATAATTTAACTTGATTCATGTATACTTGAGTCATGAAGTTATTTTTAATTTCTAAAATACAACAAAGTTAATGAACAAAATTCATATCAGAAAAAATCATTTGTAGTTCATTTTTAAAACAGAAAGTATAGCATTTTAAAGATTACTAATTTTATCATCACAATCAACCAAAAATGCCGTTTAATCATTAAAATTTTGAAAGTGACAAAATTTCTCTTTGTTTAGAAACGAAAGAGTGAAAAGAAATGAAAATCAAACGCATAATGAGCAATAAACAAAAAGTCACAACCAATAGGTATATAACCCAGGATTTGAGGACATCATAAACATGTTCCAAACATAATTACATATGGAAGAACAAAAGAAAATAAGTACTACACCGCATGATAAGTGACATAAGAGACAGGAACGTACTTTAAACAGTAATCATGATAACTCTTACGACTGTAATTAATTGATCTAAGAAAGAGCTGAAAGAAACGTATTGCCATATTTCTAACAGGGATAAAGGCTGGGTATAGAAAAAGACTGTCAATTAAAATATCCTGACTATGTACGGTGGCATAAATTCAGTGTTGATATCAGTGTAGCAATTAAACAAAAATATAGACATAAAAACTAGATTAATAGTCTCTAGTATCTTTTCCTGGTGCCCTAGTAGATAGAAAATGAGCTACTTAACATTTAAGTAAACAAACTACTGAACTATGGGAGCCTTTCTAAACTTAGAAGCTATTTTTAATATTTTAATCCATAAACACTGCCTCCAATTTGAGTAATTTAAGACATGTGACACTTTCTTATCTTCACCATTAAAAAGGAATTCATATCTTAATCTTCCAGGTCATAATCAAAATTGAGATATATTGTGATAATTTTAACTTTTAGCTATTCATGTTTCACATAGTTTAATTGCAAGCTTGATAATATATGGCTAAAACTAAACTCTACAGAAATACTATTTTCTCTCAATTCCCGCACCCACATCAGCTTATCTCTTTCCTTATTCATCTTCTATATTAATAAGTAGACAAGCCTGCACCTGATTTCTCATCTCTTACCCTAGCCTCAAAAACTGACAGTCTGTCCATAAGAAAATGTAGACACAAATAAGAGAACATGAACAGATTCAGCTGTTAAGGTTAGTAAATGAAATAAAAGCTTCATAGAGTTGAGGTGTAAGAGATGTGATTATATGTTACAGGATTTAATACAAGTTAGGAGGAAAGCTACAAATAATAAATGTTTCTAGGTTTTTTTCTGGGTCTTTTTTTCCTGTTTGTTTTTTGTTTGTTTGTTTTTGAGACAGACTCTCACTATACAGTTTGTGTTGGCCCTGAAATTACCACGTAGCCCAGCCTGGCCTTGAACTTGCAGGGATCCTCCTTCCTAACCATCCCAGGCGCTGATGTTACAGGTGTGGCCTGGCAGGAACTGACTGGTTTAAACATGGGTTCTCAATAGATAACTGGCTTCTTTTTAAAAGAAAAGGAATAGATTCTCAAATCGTACACTAGCTGAAACTAGATTCAGATAAAAGATAAGCACTTTACTGTATACGCTGTGATCTTATTTTATGTAGTTTATTATCTAGAATTTTAGAGTAATTTATTTAAAAGGAATTTAGAATTCTTTCTCACTCTAAGTCTTCTTGATTTTACAGATGGAAAAATTGAGTTCATAAAAACTAGGTAACTGATGTAATATTGTAATAACTCAAATAACTGAAGTCCATTGACTTGCAAATAGATTACCATTACTCACTGACAATTTGAACAGATTCTAAAGATCACAAAGAGCTTTCAGTTTTTAAAAATTGTTCAAATTTTTTATATGAATTTGAGTTACTTTTGAAGCACCTGAAAGTAGCAATTTAATGGAAAGTCTCTGGCAGCCATAAAACATGACGAAGGTGTTTCACTGGGGGAGGTGTTGGTTATTCCACAGTTTTCCACCTAGATTGGTCCCCAGAACCCAATACTCAGAAGACAATTATGATAATATAGTAGGTAGCACCACCATATTAAGCATTAACCACTCAAGGAAATTAACTAAGCTCATTCACGAAAAAATCACTTGAGTTTGATGCTACATGTCTTGGTTTACTTTCAGTTTTGAAAATCTTTCAAACTCAAGAACTTCATTCACAGGCTCATGCATTTAGGTTGAAGACAAAGTCATCATATTCTCTAGCTGTCACACAAATACAAGGTCCATAATGATTGAATAAATGGCTCGTTTTATCATGGCAGCTTTAACAAGTGACAGCTTTCTCAAGATTGACTACTTAAAGCGGAAAAGGCACAAAAGATAGTTTGATGGTGTGTGTGTGTGCATGTGTGTGTGTGTGTGTGTGTGTGTGTGTGTGTGTGTGTTTAGATGAAAGACATGCTTTACCAGGAAGGCATAGTTGTCACTCTGATGCATGTTGTAGCAGCTCACCAATAAAGTGTAAGCTTTAATTTTATTCAGAATGTATATTTTTAAACCTATAGTTTTATTGCTGTGTTGAAAAGTAAGTACACTACCACTGAGGTATACTCCCAGAGCATGTTATTGCCGTAAGTTTAAAATATCATGTCAACTGAAATTAGGTAGCCTCAGAAAATCAAATATTACATGATTTCTCTTACAGAAGAAACACACAAAAAATACAAAATTAATAAATGATGAATTAAAGCAAAGGCAGAAAAACAGTTTTGAGTTTTAGAAGCAGGGAAGGGGACAAGTTAGCGGGGGGAGCAAAGAGAAAGGAAGGTAGTTGAACTGAAACTGATTGAGATAAGTGAAATGCATCTACCAACTTCTCCAAAGAAGCCCTATCTTCATGTAATATTAACTTGTGCTAATAAAATTAAAAACAGAGCACTCTATAGTTAAAGGGAAGCATGTCCCCATTAATTTTCATATGATACCTTCAAAGCCAAAATATGCAGATCATTTGGGAATTTATGTCTGTCTCAAGTCTTCCAGGAAAGGCAATTGACTTGCATTTTGAACTAGATCCAACCAAGATTTTCAATTATATGTGGAGGGACATACAGAATATTTTTCAAAGATTAGTTCATTTATACGTCACACATTACAAATGATAAAAATTACTGTTTAAATTTTTTTCTTTTACATAATAGAAACATTAGATTCATTATTAAATGAAATTTGCATTTTTATAGTATTGTAATTCTGTGTATACAGCAATGTCAGCTGTTTTACAAAGAAATTAAAGTAAAAAAAGTTTGTAAAATTTAGAAAAGGATTCTTCATAAAGATGATCTATTTACTAAGGGAAAAAGTAGACAGAAGACTATGCACATAAAGAGAAAGCAAAAATATATTTTCAATTTTTTATACAGGAAGAGCTAACAATATCACATTAATAGGGTGGTCATTCAAAATGTATAATGCAAGATAAATATAGGAAGAAACCTAGAGGAGCTGATCCTATTTTATCATGTACTGAAATAGAGGGCAAAGCTCGTTAAACAGATGGCACTCAGGATTTCTCAATGAATTCAGCATCTGTGTGTACATGTTGCATAAATGCCAATTAAAATGTGTCCGAGTAAATTTACATCCCTTGCTGATAGAAAGCAAGCCAATCTTGCTGGCTCAGGATCAAGGTTAAACTTAATCATGTGCTGAACTTGCATCAAGTTGCTCTCAAACTGTACAGAAATTCCCTGAGAAATAATAAAAACAGAACTCCTATTGATTTGTATTTATTTACATTCATAATTCATTTCTAAAGCCTAGGGCTAGAGCTCAAAAGGAAAAAAAAAGTTGTTATTTGTATGACTTGGCCAAGTATACTTTGAACCACATTTCTAACAAATACTTCTTTGATTAAAATGCCTGCCTGAATAAATTTTCCTAACCTTCCTCCTTGCAACTTGCTCGTTGAGATAACTTTGTTTAAAAATTGTCCTTTCAAAATCATCTTAAACAAAGGAAAAATACACCCAACTATAGCTCTATCATTGATGTTGTAAGCGAGCATCTGCCTCAAATTGACGGGCGACCGTGAAATTACTAGAAGCAATTCCTTTTAGAGGAACAACAACGACGACAACAACAACAAAAATTAAACTAAATTAAAAAAAAAAAAAAAAACTTTTCCTGGGAATCAACACTTAACTTTAGCAACCATCTCTCACTCACAATTCATTTGTACCTACATGAAACTTTGTTAGGCTACTGTAGCGTTGGCATTTTTAATTTGAAGTTTTCAACATCTATACAACACATTCTAAGTGAATGCTTTACTTTGTTATTAAAATACTAATGGTATCATAAAGGAATAGTACAGAGGCATCAAATATGTTTTTCTGAACGAAAGCAATAAAATACTCAAATTAGAATGTGAATTTCAAAAACATGTAAAAACAGGTATAGCAAAATTTCCAAAATTGTGTTGCCTGAAATAATAGCTCTAAATCAACTTAATATGTATTTGCCTAAAAGATGTCATTCATGTTTGGAAAATGCAATACATTTCAGTCTCAATTTGAAGAATAATAATACTCATTACTTTATTGAAATATTTTCATATTTATGGATTATGATTATGTTTTTCAAAGACATTTCCAAAATGTTTGACCATCCCAACTCTATTTCATTACTTTTTCTAAATGATGAGAAAAATCAGTAATATCTTTCTAAAGTAAAACCCACAGTAAGGGCCAGGGATATAGCTCAGAGTCAAAAGCGTCTGCCTGGCAAGCACGAGGTCATGAGTTCTATTCCCGGTACGAACAAAAAGTAAATAAATAAATAAACCCACAGTAATATATCTTGGGAAAGGATAATGTAAAGAAATATGTTTACAGTTTTGTAAACTTTACTAAGTAAGTAAATATATATATATATATATAGGAAGCCATATATGTGTACAGTGTACATATATGCTTACTAAGATATATATATGTGTGTGTGCACATATATATATATATATATATATATATATATATGTGTGTATACTTAGCAAGCAGGTGCATAAAAATAAGATAATTTGCTGGGCCATCATTTCTGAATAATAGACCATGGATGATTTAAACTTTCTCTTTGTACCTTTCTAAGTTTCTTACTTTTTACAAGTGAATCTATTTTTTTCTTATAGAAGGGAAAAAAATTACATGGCATTAGATACCACCTTATTTGCATTTGTAACTGTATATGATGACTTCTCATGCCTCTGTGAAAAACAGATAAAAATTAAGAATTTACGATGTAGAAGGTTTTATGTTGAGGAATGACTCTCATTTAATCTTTACAAAATTTGGCGAAGAATTTTCACTATATTCTTAATTTAAAAAAAACTGACATTTTAGGAAGTTAAATCACTTGTTTATGCTCTAGATGAACAAGGTTCCATTTGATGATGTGTTTCCCGTGTCAGATTCCATAGTTTTAACCATTGCGCTCTGTTTAAAAATACCCTGAGGGCAAAAATTGTGTATCATACTAAACATTCCCAAAGTACATTCTCATAATGTCATATAATAATGTCCAAACCAATACTTATGTTTATTCATTGGCTATTAGATCCAAAATATGTTTTGAATACTAGCATTAACATTTATTATGTAATTCTGTGTTAGGAATTGGTTTTAATGTTTTTTTTTCCACATTCATCACATTAATTCTCACCAGGAACATGAGGTTTTATTATTGAAAAAAACAAAGACATACAGAGGCAAAACCCCTGAAGAAAAATACTATCAGTTTAATCTAAAATGTTGCTACATATTAAATAATTATAACACCATAGAAGGGATGATTTTCTAACACACAATTTTTGCAGAGTTCTTTCACTTAAAAATGCTTAGAAAATAAATAGTTGAAATTTTCTTATATTAGTATGTACATGTTTATTTCCTACTCGTATTTGTTTCTTAAAATGACTAAACTGCGATTCTAAACTGTGACAAAATCTATACCATAAATCATTTCAGACTTTGATAACTTTCTAAATATTGTCTTAAAGGAACATGTCTCCTCAATAAAAAGGTTAAAAGAAAAACCTATTAAATATTAGTATCATATCTTTTGAACTGGTGATGTAGGTAAGAAAAGAAAACAATCTTCACGACAGGCAGGCTTATTTTAGAGTTGGTATGGTATTATAGACAATCCTCAATAATCTTACTAGCTATATTTTCCTCCTTCTAATCACACACATAAACTACATTTGGCCCATAGTATATGCACAAAAATTCTGGTTGCTGAATAACTTTACTACATTCACACATTTATCAATTTTAACACTGAATTGCTTTAACATTGTTCCTTACTTTCATGTCAACATCTCCACAAAGCTCCAATGTCTTGTTTATGTTTGGATATCTGGAGTCCAGCACTGTTTTACAGGAAAGAGATTAATAGATACTTTTTAAAAAAAAAGTATCACTTGAGCAATCTTAGGAGGCACAGTCACTTTCATATTCATTTTTCTAACTTAAGAATTTGCTCACGGAACAGTAGCTAGTACCCATTACAGGAGAACTGAAACGAGGTGAATCCTATTCCGCAGCCAAAATTCATTCACTAGTCATACTGGTCTAATGCCGTATGTACCCTTAATTGCAATGTCAGAGCAAAATAGTTGTACAATTTAAGTATTCCCACTGTATTTAATGATTTCAAGTGGCATGATTCTTAATTTAAAGTAGAAACCTCTCTAGGTGTTTTATTCTTCATTACTACAAACATACTTGTTAAAACATTGTTGAATAAAAACTTAAATCTGCCACTTGAAAGTATTAGAGAAAACTCAAACTTTCACATCTTGGTAACCACAGTTTTTCTAAAACAAGCAACAAAAATAATAAATAGGTCAAATTGTGTCCCTTGCTCTACAAATACTTAAAAGTGGCAACAATTATTAATACCAATAGTTTCTAAGTTTTCTAAGGTGATTTTGTTTACTCCATATAAATAAAAACATTTAAAAATGACCTATTCATCTTGGAAGTATGAAAGCCTGGAACATGTATTCTGTTTGTTCTATTTAACATATTTCTTTCAATTCTGCTGGTAACGTGATAACATTCTTCATCACATACCATAGAACTGAAATTTTACTTATTATTTTAGCTATCAAGAATGGATTTGTCACCTGTAATCTCAGCACTTAGGAGACTGAGGCATGACAATCGCTGTGAATTCCAGGCTACCCTGAGCTACAAAGTGAGTTCAAGGCCAACCTGAACTGCACACTGAAACTTTGTCTCAAAAAGACAAAAAAAAAACAAAACAAAAGATTTATCCAATGATTCTACAGACTACTACATTTTGCAGATTAGACACTTTTGATTTTATCATGCATTTTGAAGAAGTTCACTATATGCACATTGTTTTGTACAGGATGTCAATTTGACCCATCATAAAATGAAGCTCATTAACTGGTAAACCAACCAGGAAAATTCTATCTGTTGGAAAGTTTATCTAATAAAAATTTTTGCATTAAATTACCCAGATGAACACAAACCCTGGACAGTTACATCCCACTAGCTCATGCAAGCAATTACCAGGGTGGAAAATTTTAGTAAGTATGAAAGTACAGATGTTCATTTTCAGAGGACCAAAAAAATATGGAGGGAGGAATTTCTCGTCCATGCTCAATCCTATTTATGGAACAGATTTTGTTCTGTTATCCATATTTCACATGTATTTAATAGAAACAGAAATAGAAATACAATGATTAAATGAGGTTTGTAAAACTTTTAAAACTATGTACTAAAGGACTGTACTTATTTACTTTGCAATAGCACTTTGCCCAACATCCAATGATTTACTCATTCTTCCATACAAAGTGGCAAAAGTTTCAGAAAAAGGAGAATGGCACTTGCCTTCAAATATATGCAAAGATCCTTCTTTAACTAGCTGAGAAGAAAAAAAAAAAATACAAACTACCCTAGCTTGAAGGCATTCAGAACTTTTCTCTCTAACAAGCTCGCCTTGTTTTTTTCTGGTGCAATTTCACGTTACTTCACTATACTTTAGTCTTATGGCTCAAGTTCTGCTCTATTGTTCATAGCAGAATTATTACTGAAAAACAATGTGTGGCCTTCAATTAAAAGATCCAAACATTTTTTTTTTTCTCAGTTTCTTCTGAGGACAGACTCCATCCAATCGGCTCCCTCAATGCTGAAGGACTCAGAGTGATTTCACAGGGCAAAGGGAACAGGCAAGTGCAGAGCACAGTAATTCTACTAACTTTCCATTTGTGCACACTTCTGCTCTCTAGAATTTAAACCGCTCTTATGGAACAGGAATCTTATCTTCATGATTATATGATATGATTTAGTTACTAGATTGTATCTTGTTCATTTTTGGTTGTTACTTTTCCCCTCTTATGTATGGGTTCCAACAGCTTTTGTCTGTAACACATAGACTAGTTTTAATGGCATAGCAGACATTCAGTAAGTACTGTCCAATGAATGATTGAATGAAAGAATTTGAGTGTCCTATGAGACTCACAACTATGTAGATAAATTCTAGGATTTCTATAAGGAATTAGTCCTTGGTGGCCTTTAATATGATTCTATGCACAACAAGCAAACCTATGGCAACAACTGACAAAAACCAAAATCACTTTCTTGCTGATGTAGGTATTTTCATCTGAAAATTGATTTATATTAAGTTGAAGTATATGAATATGAATAGAATCATATTTACGAGCAGAGACTATGGAGTCTCACAGCGTGGGTGAAAAACTGTATACCACTGCTTATATAGAATATACTTTTGGATAAGTTTAACCCATTTTGTACTTTGATGTCTTTATATATAAAAAAGGGATAATAAAATAGGAATTACTAATACAAATGCTATTAAAGAATCACTGTTAGGATTAAATAGGCTACTACCTGTGCGATACTTGAAATAGTACCCAGTACACTGAATAATAGCTATAAATATTAGCTACTATGATTAACTATTAATGTAGTGACATGTTCTGCTTAATAAACATTAGCGAATGTGTTCTCTAGCAAAATCACTAAGGTTATTAATACCATGAGGATTTAGTTAGACTGAACTGGATCTCAAAAGATGGAGATATTTAGGTAGACTGTAAAACTTATTTCCTGATTATGCAAAGCTGAGTGTCAAACACCTGACATGCTTACACAATGAGGATGCATATAAATTGTAGGAACAGACACCTCAGCTACTAATGAAAATAGCATCAGTAACATCATAATATAAATAAGCGATCTAATGATTCCACTCATAAGCACTAACTTCTAGGGAGTGGAAATGAAAGTTCAGAGAAAGTACACAAAAATATCCATTTGAGAAAGATTTTAAAAAAGAGAAAAAAGATACTGATACATAAGTGAAGACTTTTGAAGACATATTTTACTTTCTACACAATTGCCCCCAGGATATATATGCAGCAAATGTCATGCAGCACCACCATTGTTTCTGTTGTTACATTCAGTACTAAAATTAATATAGTTTAAACCAAAATTGTTTCTATTTTATAGTTTAAAGTCACTAGATAGACCTGAAGCATAAAGTACAGGTTTATCATCACTAATCTGAAAATCCAAAATCCAAAATGCTCCAATATCTTAAGACATTTTTAGCACTGACACAGTGCTACAAGTGGGAAACTCCATATCCGACCTCATGTGATGGGTTGTAGTCAAAACACAGGAACATGACACAATATGTTCAGAACCTCCATGAGAAAAAAGGATACTCAACCCTCCTCAGGTGCAAAGTATCTTTCTGCATATGGCAGATTTCTCCACACAAGCACACACACAAAGGGTGCTAAAATGGAAACGTGAGGAGGGATATGCCAGGGAAGGCTCTTTGCTGTATTTTTTGCTTATTCTCTGCTCTATGGTTTACGTTGTTTAAGTATATACAGGTATTTGGGTGATGTTGATGTACTGTCTACTTACCTTGAAAAATTAATTTTTTACTGATATTAATGTACATAAACTTTGCTTCATGCACAAAATTATTTTTAAAATTGCATAAAATTAACTTTTCATTTTGTATACATGGAATATATAAATCATAAATGAATTCATGCTTAGATTCCCCAAGATCTCATTATGCATATGTAAATATTCCAAAATTCAAAAAAAATCAACCTAAGTGGATATATAAAATTGGCAGAAATGTGAACCAGGATAGTAATTTGAAGTCATTTTCTATGTGATTCAAAGGTAACAAATCATTCTTGTCTCTGATTTTCTCTGTGCACAGGGTTAAAATCACTCTTCTAATCCCGTTAAGTGGTTCTTACCCTTGACTGTATAGTGAAGTCTTACAGGGAATAGAAAAATTTAGTTGTCTATATTCCACAGAAGAGGTTCATAAATAACTGTTCCAGGATACATACTGGTGATCCCAAATACAGGCAAGGTTGAGAATTACTGTTCTAGAAGACATAATGTCTAGAGTGAGTGAGAAATATTTCAGGGCTACGGGAAACAAACCTGTTGGTTAGAGGTGGTAACAAGAATTTTATTTGCATATATTTCTTAATATTTAATTTTGGATACAATTTTATGTGATGCTTAAAATATACACACTACTATAACACTGGTATTCAATACCATATGGAAAATAAAAACATTTATGAACATTGCACCATTGAGGCAAATGTTTGTCATTCATTAGTCATGGGATGACCACAGACTGGGGCATCTGTGCTATAACCTTTCTAGCTTGCTCTGTGCTATTCGACTTCACAAACTGACTTCCCTTACTGCACCTGCAAGTTAGGCTGTGCTAAATAGTTAACCTACTTCAACTGTCTTCTGAAAAATAAAATGAACGTGTCATTCCCTTGTTTTAAAATCTTTATCAATTCCAAGTTGTCTTATGTAATTCTGAGTTGATTGTTTAAGTAGATATAAAAACTAAAAAGAAATTCTTAATGTGGCTTGCAAAAGCCTTTTTGGTGTCTCTTCATCTTTCTACTCTATGGCCTAATATCTCTCTTCTCTGTTTTTATGTACTATACTGAAATACTTTCTCCTTTAACTTTTGTCTGCAGTGTAAAAGAACTAAAAAAAAAAAAACCTTGGCAAACCTGCATTTAATTTACAAGAGATGAAACAGCATTATTCTAAAATATTCCAGGACCCCTCTTGATAGTATTAATTAAATGTCTAGTAGATCATTTATCATTACACTACAATTATTATCATGCATGTTTGTTTTTCCCCATTAAATAATAAGATATTCACCACTAGAATTGGCGTTTTCATTTGTATATTTTTTCAATGTCCTGGTGATCAGGATATCCAGTCCCAGAGTAAATTGTGAATTACACTCCACTGTCCAAGGAACAGGCTGCCTTATGAATAAAACATTGCTTCTTATTGTTAAAATGTAGTAAAACTTGAGAAATATAAAATATTATTATGGTTGTATTAAATATTCAGCATGTTGAACTAAAGTGTTTTTAAATGAGATTGTTTGGGAATGGTGCGTAACTGATAAGATAAAAAGACATTTTAAATAACAGCTCAATACTTGCCTAGATATAATAACTTAAGCATGTCATTAATAAACACCTGCCACAAAAGCATCAAGAACAGAGGTAAAAGTTGTCACATAGGTCAGCTGAAATTGGGAGCGGATTAATGATCAAGCCACCCACCTACTATTCAACACATTAATTTCCTCATCTGCAAAAGTGGGATAATAATACTGATTATTACCTGGTATGATGAATTGAGCTTACCAATATAAAGACCAAATGTCACACCTGGCACATTCTGAAACACTTAAAAGACTAGCCAAAACTATTTTTATTATCAAACACCTAAGATGACATAAACAAATGGCTAAGACCATAGGTGTGAAATTCACACAGGCATCAACTCAACTTCAAGTTCAAATTTTTAATGTATAGGGGATAAAATAAAAATATAATTCATTTGCTCAAAGAATACTAATAACAAAAATCTTACACAACTTATTTTTATCTGTCAAAATTGGCTCTGGATATGAAATTATTTTATACATTAATAATAATGTATAGAATAATCTTTGCTGACCCAAGTCATTTGCAGCTTTCAGGGTTATTTATTTACTAACGTAGAAAAATTTTCTCATCCCTGGGTTCACATTTTTATCTATGACACCTCATACTCAGTTATATCATTACTAGTTTCTCTCTTCTGTATAATACAGAAATTAATAAAGAAAGACCAGCACATACAGTTGCACAGATTATTCATTATGCAAGGGCAAATGAGCCTAAAATGTAGCTTGACCTGCGCTTGCCATGCTGAGCTCAGGGATGTGACTGCCTGAAGAAAAAGATAAAAATTTATCACAAAGATAAAATTTAAAGTTACAATTCTGTCTTGAAGTGAGATACATTGGGAGCAACTACAATAAACGATCTTATACCATTTACTCTTTTACTTTGTTAAGACAACAAAGTTTTCTGAGTCTTTTTCTTTAACTTTTGCACTTAGTGTATTGTTTCTAAGTTTAGTGCAGGGAGAATCTTAACCATCTGCAAGACGAACAACAGTCTGTCATTGTGAGTTGCCTTTACTACATCAATTTAATGTATTCTTCTGCAAAATACTTATTGTTTATTATTTTGCTACATTGGCCTCAAAGCACTAAACTCAGAGTTGGTTTTTAATTTTTTCTACTTACTTTGTTTTTCATTCCTTCTATTCCAAACATCTTAAATGTCTTATATACTTACCATTCTTATAAAAATCCCACATTTTGTATATGATTCAGATTCTTCTTACATGAAGATAAATACATAATAAATCCATCCCCATTCACTAGAACTTTTTTTCTTACAATCTGGTTTGAGATTGACCTAATTTCAATTCCAATGATTGCACAATTTCTTCTTTCTAGCAACTCCTGCATCTGTCCATTTCACATTTCATTTGGAACAATTCAACATTGCATACTTATTCCTTGCATGCCTGCATTCATTTAAATTTGTTTTTCAAGTTATAATGAATATGTAAATGCCCTTGTCAAATCACAGATATTTTGTTTAGCTTTCCTCCTAGCTCACCAGTGTTCATGATAGGCAGTAGTTCAAGCAGAGTTGTAAAGTAAATTTGCTAAAATAAAATGAGGATCAATATATATATGTATATTGGAGGATATATATATATATATATATATATATATATATATATAGTGTGTGTGTGTGTGTGTGGTACCAGGGATAGAACTGATGACCTCACACTTGCCAGGCAGGTGCTTGTGCCACTGAGCTATATCCCCAGCCAAGATCAATGTTTTTAAATGCTAATAAAAACAACTATTTCATAATAAAACCCTCTGTCTAACAATGGCACATAAAATGAGTTAATGTGAAATACATATATTTTAAACATATAAAAATCAACAGAGAAAACTATACAAGAACACAAGTCCTAGAGTCAGATATGTGTGTTTGAAACTGGTTTCATCAATTACTAATAATTTTGTCTCTGTTTCTGTCTTTTGAAGTATAGTTAATAATAGTTTCTATCATGCAGTTTGGTGTGTATATATCACACAACTGTGACATTACTATCACTACTTGTGTTATATAATAAAGTTTAATATGAGCAGTAAATATCCAAAAAATATACTGCAAAATAATCTTTTATTAACAAGTTTCAGTGACTTTCAAAAATTACTTCTTAGCTTCTTAATATCATCACTGAATGCTTGCTGTGTGCCAGGATGATGCTAGAGATTTCTTATTATCAGTTAATTTAGTTATTATGACCTTTTTTTTGTTGTTGTTGTTTTGTTTTTTTTTTTGTTTTGCGGCACCGGGCATTGAACTCACAACCTCGTGCCTGCCAGAGCAGGCGCTTAAGGCACTGAGCCAAACTCCCGGCCCTGGTTTTTTTGAGGCAGGGTCGCATTATGTAGCCCAGGCCGGACTTGCACTCAAGTTGTAGCCCAAGTCGGCCTCGAACTCACAACGCTCCGCCTACCTCAGCCTCCCGAGTGCTGGGATTAAAGGCGTGCGCCACCAAGCCCGGCTTATTATGACCTTTTTTTTAATTCAAGTATTGTCATTTTACCAGTTACACACTAATACACGAAAGATCAGCATTGTTATTCAAATTTGAGACTTGAATATCATTGACAACTTACTCTAAATCAGAGATTTAGCAATGAACAAGCCAAGAGCAGAATTTAGGTATACAGAATTCTGGGGCTGGAGTTCCTAAACTCATGCTTCTCAAACCAGGTCACACCAGAACCACTGAGGTGGCTATGATAAAACAGATTTCTGGAACCCAGCTCCAAGTTTTTCATTAAGTTGCTCTAGTGTCCAAGCTGAGAATTTTCTTTCTAACAAGTTCTTAAACATTGACACTTCAAGCCAAGGGACTACACTTTGAGAATCCCTGATCTAAACCTTTAAAATACTGACTTGACTTCTTAGTTAAGTGAACCATAATAAACTAATTGCAATTGTGCAAGCATAGACCAGCATTTCAAAATCATTGCAATACAAGTATTTGTAATGCTACAATCTTTATGATTTAGGACTTTTGAAGCAGCATTTAATATAGTTAAATCTAAGTATTGTGTTTTTAGTTGGAGTAACACTGACTTTTTTTTATACTTCAACACTGAATTTTGGAAGCCAACTGATTCTGATTTATTAAAGAGAATGAATTCATCCAAAGTACATAAACACCACAACCACTTTCACTTTGATGGAGTTTACCTTGTATCTACTGATAGACATTGTTGTAAGTAAAATAAATCAAATTTAAAACAAGGTATCAACTATATGTAGTTTTCGTCTATTAGACTCAAGTATACTGATCTCTGAAGAAAAGGAATCAATTTCCACAGAAGTAGAATTCAAAAGGAAACCTAGAATACCCAGTACTTCCAAATAAAATAATTAAGCTTCTGATACTGAAACTTAGCTCCTCACATTGGATCAGTTTTACTTGATTATTTTCTAAGAGATATTTAATATAGTCATTTCCTCTTAACACAACTCTATCACTGTTACAATTTGAAGTAATTTCAGATTATCTAATAGCTAACCATACATTGATTATTTTCTTGTGCTACTAAAAAATAAAGCTTTACAATAATAATATATTAAGGCTTCTTATTCAAATTGACAAAACTGACAAAGTTAGATATAAATTCTAAATTTAGAAAATGTCAAAAATTCATTGAGATGAAAAGATGTCTAAGGTATTCTGTAACTTCATGTATCATATTGAAACTTAGATAGGATTGCACACTATAAAATTTTAATAATGCCACACTCAAGATACAAGATAGTATTGGAGGGGTAGATATATGCTTCTAGAACCTAGAGGGAAAAAATTGTAAGTGGATTCATTTCACTAATCTAATGTGTGTTGAACTACACATTAATATATGAAAGATCAGCATTGTCATCCAACATAATAAATCTTCTTAGTAAGTCTGAATAAAGTGCTGAAGTCTATTTCTAGTAAGTGTTGACTGATCTTGGCAAATGTAGAGAAATACACCATACATAACTAAAATTCAGCAGGTCATTACTGGTTTTGTGTCTGGAGCAATAGAATAAATAAGAACAAGGTTATCATTCTTAATAATGAGAAAAGAGAAAAATTAAAGTTAAGAATATTGATAGTGATAATAGCAACTCACTTCAAGAAGGTTAACTTGGACCTGACTTAAGATTTTGGCTCAAATTTACAAATGAAATTATGGTTCAAATATGAAACAGGCATTTAATGAATAAAAATGAGAACTTTTCCATAATCTCTCAGCACTTGGAAATAAAAAAAGTAATGGATTCACTCTCGGTAATGATTTGTGACTGACATTTGAGTGGTTTGGATTGTATTTCACATACCAATAAAAATAAACTACATCTTTAAAATAAAAATGGTAGGTGCCATTTATGATACAAGAAACTCCCCACCTTCTACATCCTTTGAATCCTTTACTGCATGCTTTGAAAAATTGCAAATTATTTGCCCTTTATCTTTAGTCTTGTCTACAATTTTCATGCCCTTTTTTCTTAAATAAAGTCTAGTTAACTTGAGAAAATGCTTGAAGGCTTTTACTTCCTCAGTTTTCCCGTGCTACAAAGGAATGTTTACATTTTCCTTTTTAGACTCATTGAAACTTTTATTTCATTGGTAATTGTTTCAAAAAAAAGAACTATCTTTCTTTGTAATATGTTCAAGTGGTTCGCATACATATGTGGCCATCCCATCTCATCATTTCCAGCCAAAATCACTGTGAATCAATTCAATCCAATAAATTCTCCACATACACTGTTAAACTCTAATAACATTTTGGGCTAGCTCAACATTTATACAGAAGATTCAAGCAAAATCATAACTTTCTAGCTTAAATCTTTAGATTTAATATCTACTCCACAGCATCTCTATCAACATACTATGAACCTTGACAAAAACTGTGAGGCTGTTTGAGCTCTAAAGATAATCTCTAATACCCTTTGACATTGCCAACATCCATTTTTCTTCCTAATTCTCTTGCTTCTATTTTTATGTCAAGATACTAAAAACTTACCAAATGTCTAGATCTTAGACCCTAGCCCAATGCATCAGTCAGCTTTCCATTACTGAGACAAAACACCTGACATACACAATTACAAAGAGGATGGGTTTATTTTGGTCCATGGTTTCAGAGGTGTCAGTACATGGTTGGCTAGCTCCCAGGCAGAAACACCGTAGAAAGGTGTGGAAGAGAAAACCTACTAAGTTTGTCAGGAAGCAGAGATAGCAAAAAGAGCCAGAGCAAGAGACACACCCACAAAAATCATACCCCAGTGACTCAGCGCCTCCTCATAGCTCGTGAACTCATAAGATGATTGATTCAAAGACAACAGTAGTGCCCTCATGCTCCACCTGCTTCCTAAAAGCCCCATCTCTTAACACATGAGATTTGGGGGGACATTGTAGAGCTGAAACATGACAACTTTCCCTGCCTTTCTTTTTATCATTTCTCTCCTAATCTTCTTCTATGCAGCTTCCAAGTTTGGATTTATCGGCTTAAGTATCTGTTTCAGTAAAGGCCCTCCACTCCGAATAGCCAACATTCCCTGCTTGATTGAATTAATCAATAAAGACAGATAATTATCTCACAAAACAAAAAGTCCAGAGGCACAGAAAGTTCAGGACTTGTCCATTCTGTAGGTCACAACGTCTTCAAGGATCCAGGTTCCTTCATTGTTCAGTCTCCCAATATTCCCCTTTTCTGTTTCTTTTCACTTTATGGTTGAAAGATACCAACTATATTTCTAGGTTTAATATATATAAACAACTTCTACAGATGGAGCAAGGAGAGAAACGTATCCCTATCTTTTGAGGCAGCTTTCATTAGACACATCTCCCTTTTTTTTTTCTTTTTCTTTTTTTCTTTTTCTTTTTTTTTTTTTTTTTTGTCAAGGAAAAGATCAAATATCACTTTCAAAACCAATTGTTGCTAAGGGCATGGGATAACAGAAATAGGAGTTTACCCTGGTGCTAGTGATGGGATTATTCTTCCCCGAATCTTGGACACAACAGAATATAACCGAGGCTCTGTTGGCACAGGTGAGAAAGAACATGGCTGTAGACAAACCACTAGAAGAGTCTGTTTTATTTTCTTGCCATAATCCATTTCCCTGTTGCTATTTTTTTTTCCAAAGTTCCTTTATTATGGGCACACAATTGTGTTAGGAAAGAACTGATAGAATTGTAATATTAGTGTTTTCAATGATCCTGCTCTTTCCTGTAGATTTATTCAGGAATTCATGCCAATTGCTAAACTATTTAATAAAAAGAGCAGCAAGCTATGGCAGAAAGAGTCCTTTGCTTTAAATAAAATGAAACTACTAAACTCTACTCTCACAGTTTAAGACGTGATACTGAAACTTCTACCTGTGAAAAAGTCCCTAACCTTGAAAATCAGTATGCAAGAATGGATGCATCTTGAATCTAATAAAGTTTAAGATTTAAAGAGCTTCTGAAATACAGGCTCTTTCAACACCTCTGATTATGCATTCTGGTACTGTATTTTTTTTTAAAGACTAAAATTTTGATGAGTTTCAGACCTCTAAGAATCTGCATCTGCTTCTGTTAATATGTCAACTTTTTCTGTTTGTATGCTATTAAGCATGTCACTTACCTCTCTATCTATCTTTTATCCTTTTTTAAAAAACAGTGGTCTAATAGAAGTGCCATACCCTTTTTGAAAAACTGTGATGAGGATCAGAAATACATATATAAAATGCTCTGTAGCGAAGTTCTGTGTAATTATTATAATCATCCATGTACTCTGTTCTCTTGTGACTGCTATTTTCCAGCAAGAGGCCGCTACTGCATCTGCTCCTGCCAGTTTGTCTCCAGGATATGACAAGAGCTAAGCTTTAAATGAGCTGAGCCATGCCTGATTGCTGTCCAGAATACCCATTCAGCTGCAGGTGTTCTCCAGCTATCTACTGTGATGTTACATTGCTTCAGGCTGTGCTACAGGGGACCCTAGTAGGGTTTCATCTGCCTGCCATGTGCTCAACTCCCTTCCAGCCCTGGGGAGTAGACTTTAATGTAGGATGGTTTCAACTTCTCAGGATTGCATGAATCCTGAGACCTCATGGTAGGGAACTATGCCCTACCATCTGGTATAAAGCATGGTACTAAGAGATGCTGATAGAATTTGTTTCGTAATTGAATGTGGTGATGGTAGATGTCATTTCCGTAAACAAAACTAGACAGGACAAAAGCTTTTTGGACTTTAATTTTGGTCTGGAATGTGTTTCTTTGTTTTCATCATCCTGTCATCCTTGCAAATGTTATGAGTTTTAAAATATGATTTATTACTTTACCTACTAATGTGCCTTTATTAGAGTGTAAGCTGCTGAAGTAGCAGAATTTGGTAACAAGTGATTTCTCAGGCAATTATGTGGTTATGGGGCTGAGTGTGTCCTAGGGCTGCCAGGGTTGGGCAGA